>VYZU01091255.1:60045-80971 GCA_013401355.1 Ceyx cyanopectus | reverse complement strand
CCCGCGCTGTCCCGGCGGCGGCGGCGGCGGCAGCTCCGGCTCGGCTCTGCCGCGGCCGCCCGCGCCCCGCTCTGCCGCTGCCAGCCGGCCCTCCCCGCGGCTGACATCACCGCCAGGAGGAGGAGCGACACCGGGGATGCGAATAGCCGAGCCGAGGGGGGTTCCCCCTCCCGGAGCCGCCCTGCCTTTTCCTCTCGGAGAATCCCCCGACAGCGGCGGCGTGGCCACTCCGCCGCCTCGCTTCGGGGGCGGCCCCAGACTCCGCCGGCGCCCCCCCCCCCCCCCCCCCGCGGGGGGGGCCCCCCCCGCCCCCGCCGCCCCCCCCCCCCCATCGCCCTCGGGCACGGGCCCAGAGGGGCCGGCGGTGCCGCCCGGCGGGCGGCTCCCTGCTCTCCCCGACCCGCATCGGGGCCGGCCGGCCCTCCGCGGGTCCGGAGAGGGGCGCAGCGTTCCCAGCTCGGGGCTGACCGAGCAGCCAGGTGCCAGCGGCTCGCCCCCGCCTTCCTCCGCCCGGGCTCCCCGCTGGCTTCTCGCCTGCACGAGCGTCGCGGCACGGAGGCGGGGGCGAGGGGAGATAAGCGAACCCTCTCCGCTGCCTTCGCCCGGGCCCGGCTGCCCGCGGAGGCGGCCGCGACCCCGGCCGCGCCACCCGCCTACCCGCCGCAGGGCCGCCGACCTCGGCAGTGCGGCGGATGCCCCTCCGCCCTCCCGAGCCCGAGATGCGGCCGCCGGCAGAACCCCGCTCCCGCTGCGGAACAGCCGCCGCACGGAGGCTCCGCGGACAGCGGCGCCGCGGAAGGACGCGCTGCCCGGACTCGGCGCCCACGGAGGCGGGGTGGGGGTAGACGAGGGGCCGGCGACCGAGCGACGCCTTCCCCGGAGGCTGGTGATGGGTGCCCGGGGCGAGGGAAGGCAGCGCGGGGCCGGCAGGGATCGGGGACGATGGCGCGGGGTCGTGCTGCAGCCTCCGGCGGGGATCTGCTGCTGAGGGGGACGCGGGTGGGAGAGCAGCGCTGGCGGCCTCCGATCAGCCGTGGGATCGCCTCCGGGTGGCCCGGGCTCAGCCGTCGGGCCGGGCTGTGCTGCCGAGAGGGACCGGGCGCCGCTCACCGAGAACGGGCGGACGGGGCGGCTGGAGCCCGGTGGGAGCCGTCCGGGAGGCGCAACCCCGGGGCGCTGGAGCTGTAGGAGGCTGGTGGCCGCGTCACGGGGCGAGAGCCCAGCCTCTGCCCAGTCAGTTCATTTTATGTGCAGGATCAGGGACTGCAAAGTGAGATTGTGTTGGTGAGTTCAGCTGTTTATGGATGCTCGCATGAAAATACTGTTTAATTAATAGTTATTTTGCGCTGTTGATTTTAATAATTTGCATATCTCGAATTATTTGCAGTATTTTGCCAGATGCCTGCAGTAGGCACTTCTCAGTGAACACAATCTTTATTAGTAAATAATTTCGCTTTTTTTTTTTCTGTATTTTACTTTTGCATGAGGAGACAGTTTTAAACTCTTCTGATGAACAAGAATAGAAATTGCACTTAACATCACGCATTTTTGCATGTGTCCTTTAAAACCAGTATGAAAATGTATGTGAAAGCCTGGATTTACCATCTTCACTGTACCAAGATGTAGGTGATGTCTCACTTTCATGGATAAATATAGTTTGAACGCCAGCATTCTTTGAAATAAAGGCATATGAGAGAGGATGAGAAAGTGCTAACAACAGCTTCTAAAATTCCCCGGTCATTCAGTGAATTGCATCCATCTTACCAGTTAACTTCTGTGTTCAGGGAGATAATATGGACTTGGAATGAGCCATTGCGTGGTCATTAACCATGCTGAAATACTCCAGAACAGGTGTCATTCCTTTCCTTCTAGTTTCTATTTCCATATCCTGTTCCAGACACCTGCCTTTCACCAAATGCCTGTTGTCTTACTATACTGGGTGCTAAATTCTGTGTATTTAGTAGACTTGAGACTTCATTCTTTTTGCCCCTGGTCCATGCAGAGAGCAGAGGTAGCTCTGTGTAAACACTGCCCACAGCTCAGAGCTGCTGTCCCAGCTGCAGTGCAGCTCGGTGCTGGGAGCAGCACCTGCCAGTCCCTTGCACTCCTCACAAAGTTGCTGAGAGTTCTGGAAAGAGATGTGAACTAAAGGCAATAGGAGCAGCAGGACAGACCCCACAGACTGCTGCAGGGTGTTTGGTTTACAGCGTGGTGGTGGCACACAGACCAGGAGCAGCTCCCACTCCTTTCCACACCTATCCCACTGAGCTGCGTTCCAATGGATTTCTAAAAGCAGAGTCCATGAAGGGCACATCCCAACAGCTGCATTCTGCACTGGAGAAGAGCAACTGATGAAGGAATTTCTGTTACGGTTTGGACACTGTCATGTTCTTGTCCTGCTTGCTTCAGACTAAAGGAAAATAAAGATTATTGCTTTAAAAAACAACAGAAAAAAACCCTGAAAGAAGTCTGAATGTTACTGGGAGGCTCAGTGACCTACATGATGGTCTGTCCTGTGCTAGAGCGATGAACTGCAATAGCAGCAGCTACTGTGAAAAGCCATGTCTGGGGGTATGACCTGTCCTGCTTTTCAGAGTGGTGTCTAAGGATGAGCTACGTCTGAAATATGCAGCCAAAAGTCATACTTAGTGAAAACTGGTATTTCATGTAAGAAAATCACAAGGTGGAAGGAGTAGCCGGGTTATTTAACTGATACTGGAGGCGAACTGGTGCCCCTGAAAAGGGCAAAAACCCTTTAAAATGAAGAGTCAAAGACAGAGCAAGATCCACCGTGTCCACGCAGCAAATGCGTGCCTCGCTCTGGACAGGAACACTGCTGTGTGTCAGAAGCTTCTGCTGCTCCCCTTGCTTCAGACCA
This sequence comes from Ceyx cyanopectus, assembly GCA_013401355.1. Classification (NCBI taxonomy): domain Eukaryota; kingdom Metazoa; phylum Chordata; class Aves; order Coraciiformes; family Alcedinidae; genus Ceyx; species Ceyx cyanopectus. The sequence goes on along the minus strand of VYZU01091255.1, from coordinate 78,093 downwards.
AGGTCTAAGTCCTGAAATTGTTTGTTACTCTGAGCACACGAAGAGGCCCCACAGGAACTATTCACATGTGAAAAGAGCCAGGAGCAGAGCCAAAGTTTTGCTCACCGTGAAGGTCAAGCTGCCTTCCTCTCTACAGCTTGCCCATAGCAGAAAATGCCCGGGGAAGGCGGTTTTGCCGCGGCACCTGCAGCCGCTCCCCCGCTTCAGAGCAGCCCGTGCTCCAGCAGCTCCCCGGGACTGCTGCTGCTGCTGCCCTGCAGAACCCTGCCTTTCCCACATTCCTTGTGGTTCTGCTTCTCACAGACTCTGGTTTGCTTTTATCAACTCAAAAGGAGCGAAGTCCCACAGCTGCTGCACAACTGCTGGCTGGGGGCTGTGGAAGAAGCTGGCAATAAAGGCAGGAGGCCCCTGGGATGAATCCTCAGCGTTTCTGCACAGGCCACATCAAATATATTGCTTGAGTAGCCTTCCTCTGGTCACCCAGCTAAGCCGTGGAGAGGCCGCTGCAGATGGCAGTCTCAAAGAAAGACTGTCATTCACTTCTATGTCTCTTAAGAGACATGATCCTTCCCATGCACTGGGAATGGGATATGCAGAGGCTGGAGCAAGGAACAAAAAGCAGCTACTTTCACCAGACTGACAGGAAAGGTTGAAGGGCTTTCTCTGCTGAAGGCCTCACATAGTTTTGCTTTGTTTCTTTTTTCCTGTTAGAGCAACAGAAAACCTCAGCAAACAACCTGCATCTACAGTGCACCACAGCTTTCACTGGGGCTTTGCCTCCAGCCCAGTGAGACCTGTATTCTCCATATACTTAGCAAACTGCACTTTCTTTCCCTTCCTTTCTCCTCATCTCTATTTACTGGAAATGTAAAAAGAAATGCCTCTTGGGATTTTGAGCATTAGCACCATTTTCACCCCTGCTTCTCCATAATGGAAATTCCTAAGTGTTGGCTCTTCTGGGAGGCAGGTTTATCTGCACTGCACCCTGCTCCATACAGGCCAATTGGTGCTGTGTGGCCTCCATAACTCACACACAGCGGGTCTCAGAGCCCCACCTTCTGCAGTGCTCTGTAACTCACCATGCTTTGGGTATTTTTGCCAAGAAACTGGCATAATTTCAGGTCAAATCACTTTAGGTCAAATACAGTATTGATTAGGAATGGCAGACAATAAAACAAACCCCTGCAGCCACTAATCTAGATCACCAATGGTCACAGGACTGTGTGGTGCCAACCCCTTCCTTCCAAGACTGGAGCATTGCCCAGCCTTTGGTGTGCAGAAGCTGGGGCTGCAGTGTTTGCAGGAGGGTCACAAACCCTGCACACAGGCATTGCTGAGGCAGAGCAGGCTGGGGCTGTCCCTCATCCTGCCAGAGCAGCTGCAGCAGGGAGCTCTGGAAGGCCAGCACCCATCAGCAGGAGGTAGCACAGACTAATTTCATCATCATCTTGGCTGTCAAGTGGCAATGTTTTTCAATGTCGTGAATTATGTAGCAGTTCCATTCACTGTGATAGTGTAGATGGGAGTGTTCACTCACTGGTCTGCAGAGGGCATGGCTTGGGCACAGGGTGCAGGATGAGGCTCAGAACACAAGCAGGAGGTTGGGGACCCAGTTCCCTGCCCGGGGATGGAGTCAGGAGCCATGGAATCACTGACACCTTAGGGGACTTCACGGAGAGGAAAATCAGACAGAGTCTTTAACCTAGGAATTAATGAAATACTTTTTGGATACTAAATATTTGTCACATGTCCTTGATAACAGGAAATTACTCGAGTAATAACAATCTGCAGAAACTGTTCATTTAAATTAATTTAGTAGATTTCACAAGTGTTGCACTGTGCTGTTCTCTGCATCTTTAAGAGTGTTTGGGGATTTATGTCTTGCAAAATAGAAACAAACTAAGAAAGCTGAAATATATTGTGTCTTTTGCTGTACTTTACAGCACAGCTTGTGTTTAAGAAGCAGTCTAGACATGCAAAAATGCTAGAATAAACAATATTTTTTTCATTATTTTAAATTAGCTTGTACTGGAAAGCTATAAATTTCAGAATGATGCACACTAACAGGATTGCATATCTATTCAAATATTCAAAACAAAAGATACTAAAAGGCTATTCTGTTACCTGCCATTATAAATACAAATTTCCTTCCAAGTTAATTCAGTTACAAGTGATTTCCTATAAATGAAGAAAAGTATTTCCATAAACCTTCAGGATACTTTACAGAATATTTTACTTAGTAGTATGAAAAGTCATATACTTATTTTCCTTCCTTATTTTAGTGTTTTTGTTTAACCCATTGTAACACATAAACAGTATTAAATACTATTTAATATTCATTATAGGGCTACAAACATTGCTTGGTCTGAAACAGTTTTTCTTTGTTCTCCTTTCAGCTGAGTTGTGTGTTCAATTAAAGAACAACCATCTAGAGTCACAATCAAGGTTTCAAATTTCTGACCACGAGTTCAGAGATGAGCTGTTTTTTCTGGAGAGCAGGGCTGGAACTGGTGATGCCAAGGTAAGCAGCTCTCCCTGGAGCTATGCTGGCTGATCATAAACCAGGTAGATACCTACCCTGGCAGCTATTCCTCTGCCTGTGGATGGTGAAACAGATCCATGACTCAACAAATACATGAGACACATTTTCAGGATGCTCCTGAGACAAACCTTTGCACCCCAACTGAAGCTGGAAGCTGAAGGTTTGGGAAGGTATTTGTTACAGGCACCTGCTGTAACACATTAGTTACCTGTCCTTAGGTGGTAACCAAGAGGGTGAAGAAAAGCCCCACTGTCATCACAAGAGTTCTGTAGGATCCTCAAGAGTTTTCAAGGGTATTTCCAACACAACTGGCCACACCTGCCTGACCAGCTCAGTGCAGTTCCTTTGTTTGCTCCTCCCAAAGCTCTGACTGCCTTTTTGCAGCACCTGCAGCTGGAGAAGAAGAGCAGTGCAGTAAATCAGCCTCTGATCTGGATCTTTCTTTTCCACCAGGGTACTCTCTTCAATCTGGCTTTTGGCAAGTCATTTAATTTCTGAGCCTGTCAGATCCTTATGAAATATGAAAAGTAATACTTCAATAATAGAAGTATCTTAAATATTGCTCAAATTATGTTTGAATAAAAAGATACACATATGTGGTTTGATAAATTGTTTTATATAGTTCAGTATTTTCATGTTCAAAAAGTAATTAATGAGTATTTTACTTGCCTAGATTTATTTGTATTGTCTTGCTGAGAGAGCAAAGACCTGTTGAAATAAAGTGCTTTGGAACCTTCACTGGACCTGGAGTTCTGAAGCTATTAAGTATATTGTATTTTGCAAAAGGGAAAACAAAACCAAGAATGAAACATCACTCTTTAGATGCTTTTCTTAGGCATCCTTTTTGGCACCCCTTTAAAAATAATGCTATTGATGGCCACAGAATACTGAAGAGAGCTCCTTTCAAAAAATTAGATTTCTGAGGTTTCCTTGTACTGTGCATATTGAGGAGACTCAGGACCTCAGCTAAATCAAATTGGAGCTGCATTAAGCTCAGAGTGCATCCACTGGTGTCATTGTTGGTTTGGTTTGCTTAGTTTGCTGACTGCAATTAGTATGTATGAGGGTAAACTCATCAGGGAAGGAGCCACAGGACACGTCCACAGCTCTGGAGTGTGTCTGCAGACTTGACACTCCTGCATCTTAATAGCTGAGGTTTTGCAGGAGCATTTCCTTCTCCCCAGCACACTGATGGTGCTGAAAACTTCCACAGACCCAAAAGAGGCCAACTGTTTCTTTAAGTGGTACAACAGGAACTGCTTTAATGTTTCCATAGGTTGGACTCACTACTTCTGTTTTTCAGGAAGGGTGGAGGTGAGCACCAAAGTACACAGCACTTCCTAGGATCAGAAGCCACAGCAGCTGTGTGGCTCCCCTAAAGAGCCATTCTCCAAGAGGTGACTCCATCCCAGCAGGCTGGGTAAGGCATGTCCCATATAAGGGTTATAAAGGGTTTCCAAGACAGACACTAACTCAGACCTGATCAAAAACTTGATTCAATGTCAGTAACTAGGAGATGGGGCTTTCAAAATAAACCTGTGCTGCAGGGTCAAAATAATCTTGGGGAATGGGAATGCCTGCTCCTTGCTGTGCAATGCTACCAAGGGCTTAGAGACTGCCATTCCAAAGATTGCTGTAGCTCAGTGGCTGCTCATTTCAAAAATGCTTGGGATAGCTTTGGGAGAGAGTTATGCAGAAATACATGCCACTGGGATATGGAGTCCTTTCCTTCCATTTATGTAACAAAATACTTATTTTTTTTTTCCACAGGATTATGTAACATACCAGAGTCTCCTTTCACAACAGGAAGGTGGTTTATTGACAAGAAAACAGGATTCAGCATAGACTACAGAGTCAGTCTCACCTGGGTTTTGGGCTGACATCAAAGCTCATGATGTTCACTCATGTCAATTTTGGCTCTCAGGTGTGGATTCTAAACCTACTTGCTAAAAAGTATTTTTGCCTATCAAAATCTGGAGTTGTATTTAGGCTTTGTTGTTTATTTTTCATCAAAACTACATCTGTGGCTAGTGCTTCACTAAACTACCCATAAACATTAAACCATCAGATGCCTGAATGCAGAAGGTACCAATCCAACCACCAAATCATTACTGGATTACAGCAAATCACTTTTCAATAGTAACTTCATTCTTCCTCTTTAATACAGAGAAAAGCAGAATATTATTTGCTGTGGATAGATGTTCTAAGCTCTCTTTGAGAGTCTGGCAAACTGGAGGTAGGTCCTTGTTCAGAAAGAACTGGCTGATGACATTTCCAAACCTGGCCACAAGTCTGATGCACAATAATGCACTGAAAAATGCTGGCATTCCTTGGTGCAAAGGCTATCTGCATGTGGAACAAATAGAGTATTTGCAGCTAATAAAACTCATGCTTTACAATCCTTGTGAGAATCAAGCACATGCTTGTAGAAGTTTCTTGAGCTAGAGTAAGGGTTAGAGAAATGGTTAGCAAGTGTTTGAACTGGAGAGAAGAGTCTGAAATGTTCATGGTAGGGAAATTCCAATGACACACAGTGGAGTGGGTGCACACTGATCATCCTGTGATATTCTGTCTTGCTTGCATCACAGACTGAAGCAAAAACTGATCTACAAAGTGATGCAGTAAGTGCATTAGAGGTTTTTTTGTGCTGGGGTTTCCCATTTACCAAGAAGAGTGCTCAGCATTTTTTGACCATGAGATGCCTTCATCAATACCAAGCTCAGAATGCACTGGTACCATTCAGCTTCACCACGCAGGCTTCTGCTTCTCTTGTCTTACCAGGGCTCTCCATTCATAGAAGGAAGAAAGGCTCCTCACATCAGAAATGATTTCTTTGCTGCAGAAGCAGTATCTCAGATCAGTGTATGTTCTACACTGCATTATCCCACTGCTTAGAAACCCTCTTTAATTTATTGGGAATTCAACTGCCATTATGAAAAACGTTTTATTTCAGATGTGAAGAATTTCTTCAGTGAGAAATTCGGGGCGATTTCTTACCGCGGGCATGTTGCTGGCTGCAGTTCCCATCGCAGCAGCACTAGAGGGAGTCAGAGGCAACGTTACTCCTTCCCCATCTCCCAGAGCTCTGCAACTGAAAAATCAGAGAAGGGGTTGGGGAGAATATTTAGCAGGGAAAACACACGATAATTTTCATCACTACTATTTCATTTCACTGCATAGTTACTGCTGATTTCTGACACTGTTTTAACTTGACAAGTCACCTATCACAAATCAGGGATTTGCCTGAGAACCACAACAGATCAGCAAAAGAAACATCCCACATAAGGCTTTAAATTAACACCTTTCTCAGTTATTATTAGAGTACAAACACGGTGCTGATAACAGTCTCTAGAGAATTTAGAGCAAACAGCAAAAGAAATATAAGATACAAGTAAAAATCAGTTAAAAATATATTGATCTCTCATGTTCACTAAGACTTACCCTGGCTCTCCTTTGCTTTTCATTTTCAAGTGCAGATTGCAGTGCAGTAGAAGAAAATGAGTTTATTCAAGTTTTATGTAGCATTATTGGTGTTTCCAAAGTAAGAAAATGGTTGTTTGGGGAAAAAAGGAAATATTTATTGTCCTGGACCATTTCAATGTTAAAACCAAGTTGTTGCCTTACACAATTTCTCAACATGGAAAAATTTAAGGGGAAAACCAGATTAAAAACTGTTCTTATCCTTATTCCTAGAGATCTTAAAATACAATTAAATAATCCACAGATCTGTACAGTGACAGTTTGCAGATAATACATTGATTTATAGTGAGCCAGCTGACAACAAACTATTGCTTGTTTTTCTTAACACATGGTTATTCTTTTCCATAACTAGTAGCTACCAGCACAGCCCAAAGGTCTTACATTTCCATTTATCCAGTGAAATTAGCATGCACTCTATTCCAGAGTGTCAAAATAAATAGAATTTGAAGAAACAAATTGGTGAAGCACTGCTTGCTTTCAAAAGGTAACTACTTATGCCTATTATTTGAAAAGAACATGAGAAAAAAAATACAGGTGACATTTTCTTAAATGGTTTAGATATAGAGTTTAAAAATAGGTGTAATTAGCTGTACCACTATGGCAGTCATGGCTCTGATTTCTTTCTAAGAGACATAATCATGGCAATAAAAACACCAGCAGTTGATCTGGTGCAAAGAGGATTTCTGTGAAGAAGATTTCCCCTCCTGAACTCTCACAACTATTTTAAAACTGATATTAATTAGCAAATTTTAGGTCTCGTCGCTTTAACTGCATCAGTATAATCTGCAAAACTTTTATGAACTCATTCTGAAAATTAACTAAAAAATGAAAACAGGATGACAGTGTCAGGATAAGTCATCACTGGTGTTCAAAACTGTTTGACAAATAAATTAGAAATTAAGTGACTGACCGAAAAAAATTACTCCCATCCAGGGTACAAGCCCAAAAGCATCTTCATGCATTTAAAGTACATGCTCCTAAAGAACAAAATTCTGCAAACATCTTGCTTATAATTTGCATTACATGCTGCTAAGGTTTTGCTAATATTCTTAGCTGTGTTTTTTTGGAAACATTTTAGACTCTTTCAGTATTCTTGATGAAGTGGATTTAAGTATAAAGGAGTTTTCAAGGTCACATCTTTCAGGTTACTATGGCAAATGATGTCACTAACATTTCTGAAGATATTTTGTTTTTTCCTTTACAAAGTAAACTCGTGAACCAAAATAATCCTTAGTGTTATACTGTTTGATTAATCTAAATACTCCAAAATATTTAGGTTTTTTTGATGTTTTGGTATTGGTTTTATATTAATGATGGAAGATAATTTGATCCAATTTGATCAGATAATATCTAATATATATACAGTAATATATATATATATATATACAAAAATGAATTGTAGCTTGAGAGGGAGAATACCTTAGCTGGCTGAAAAGGGCTCTGTTTCCAGCCCAACAATGGATCTTGGGCATAACCTTGAAAAATTGCCTCTTCTTCCTTTCCAAAGTTTATGAATAACTTTTAAAAATAATCCATAAATATTTATCATCATCTTCACTGTTGTCATGATCCCCATTATCCATAAGTTCAAACCCAGGACTCAACAGGACAACCTCTGTGCTGAGGCAGCTGAGGTCTGCATTCCTGCAGTTACTCAGAGCACCCACATCAATGCTGCTAAGGTTTTGCTAACGTNGAAAAGAACATGAGAAAAAAAATACAGGTGACATTTTCTTAAATGGTTTAGATATAGAGTTTAAAAATAGGTGTAATTAGCTGTACCACTATGGCAGTCATGGCTCTGATTTCTTTCTAAGAGACATAATCATGGCAATAAAAACACCAGCAGTTGATCTGGTGCAAAGAGGATTTCTGTGAAGAAGATTTCCCCTCCTGAACTCTCACAACTATTTTAAAACTGATATTAATTAGCAAATTTTAGGTCTCGTCGCTTTAACTGCATCAGTATAATCTGCAAAACTTTTATGAACTCATTCTGAAAATTAACTAAAAAATGAAAACAGGATGACAGTGTCAGGATAAGTCATCACTGGTGTTCAAAACTGTTTGACAAATAAATTAGAAATTAAGTGACTGACCGAAAAAAATTACTCCCATCCAGGGTACAAGCCCAAAAGCATCTTCATGCATTTAAAGTACATGCTCCTAAAGAACAAAATTCTGCAAACATCTTGCTTATAATTTGCATTACATGCTGCTAAGGTTTTGCTAATATTCTTAGCTGTGTTTTTTTGGAAACATTTTAGACTCTTTCAGTATTCTTGATGAAGTGGATTTAAGTATAAAGGAGTTTTCAAGGTCACATCTTTCAGGTTACTATGGCAAATGATGTCACTAACATTTCTGAAGATATTTTGTTTTTTCCTTTACAAAGTAAACTCGTGAACCAAAATAATCCTTAGTGTTATACTGTTTGATTAATCTAAATACTCCAAAATATTTAGGTTTTTTTGATGTTTTGGTATTGGTTTTATATTAATGATGGAAGATAATTTGATCCAATTTGATCAGATAATATCTAATATATATACAGTAATATATATATATATATATACAAAAATGAATTGTAGCTTGAGAGGGAGAATACCTTAGCTGGCTGAAAAGGGCTCTGTTTCCAGCCCAACAATGGATCTTGGGCATAACCTTGAAAAATTGCCTCTTCTTCCTTTCCAAAGTTTATGAATAACTTTTAAAAATAATCCATAAATATTTATCATCATCTTCACTGTTGTCATGATCCCCATTATCCATAAGTTCAAACCCAGGACTCAACAGGACAACCTCTGTGCTGAGGCAGCTGAGGTCTGCATTCCTGCAGTTACTCAGAGCACCCACATCAATGCTGCTAAGGTTTTGCTAACGTGAACACATACTTTGGATTTTTTGGCAGGAATAAATTCTGCTCTTTGTCTTCTTTACATTAATTTTTTAGAGAAGGACTGTCATGGTTTTGAGTTGTTTGTATTCCCTGAATAAACATAAAGGCCGGGCAAGGTGAACCAGAGAAAAAACTGCTCTTTCTTCATAACATGACCACAGAGTGGCTTAAATTGCTCTAAGTACATAAAGGGGCAACTTGCTCACAAGTTCCTGAAGCTTAACAACACAATCCATCATCTGACCTGAGCAGATGACCAAGGCAGTGCCCTCTGCCCGTGGCAAGGGCCTGGTAAACAACATGAGCCCAAACTTTGCAGCACACTCCCATCCCAAGGACCTTGGCTCGGCCCACACAGGTAGCAGTTGCCATGGATAACTGATACTGTGCTTAGTGCATTGCTCTTGTACTCACCTGTGTGCCTGAACCCCTGCTTATAGCAATACATTTCTGCTCAGAAAATCCCCTGCACAGACAAGATCAGCCTTTGCTTTTATCATGATTTCAATCACTTTCGTGTAGATCCAATTACACAGGTAGAAGATGTTTCTCCTGGCATTCCCTGGCATCAGTACCACAGCAGTTAAAAAGGTAACTCTAGAATTGGGGTAGATGTGTGAATAACAACTGCTGATCAACAGCTATGTTGATAAAATTTAAATGAGATAAAGCCTAAATCTTATCCTGCAGTGATAACAGGACTGTCTGTTATGTGCCAGACTTACTGGACATGAGAGAAGAGTAAGACCAGAAGCTGATCTCAGTAAAACCTCCCTCAAGTTCTTCTGGGTTGTTCTTGGAGAGAAGTCAGAGCACCCAGGTCTCTAGCTATGCTGTGGGCAGTTGTTTCCTAAGCCAAAACCACACAGGCATGGTGGCAATAAATGCCAGGCTGATGATTACCAATTGAGCACATCCATTATGGCACTGTCTGACTAGACTTTAACTACCTATCCCCATGGTTTACAATTCCCAACGAGCTCTGCACTGCTTCAGCATGTGAAACAGAGAAATAGACTGTAGATCTCCTCAGAGAATATTGTTTTCTGCTGTCCACAGTCATGGATCAGCATATAAAAAGGCAAAGGTGAAGTACTGTAGCCCTTCTCCACTTCTGCTTCTTTTAATTTGCTTGTAACGTGTTGTAAATGAAGAGCAGAGGCTGTGATCTGTTAGACCCAAACTAAAAATACCTCACTTTGCTCTACGAAGGAAAAAAAGCTGAACCTGTAATTTGTACCACCGTGTAATTCAGGGCATATTCCAGCCAGAGTTAAACAAAATGGTTTGTCTGAACTGAAAAAAAAAGAGTATCCGTTGCTGTTGATGTGTCTGCCAAATTTAAAACATGATCTAAACTCAAGTTGACAGCATAAGCCACTCAAACAAGGCCTCAGGGATTCCCAAATGTTCCTTAATATTTATTTTTCATATTTGATTGCAGGTTATGCACAGGTAAGTGTAGTGCTACCCTGAGGGTTTTAAGTGTAATGTAGTCAACCATGATAATACCTTCAGTATCTTGGAAGACAGTTCTCACAATGACTAATATGAAATGAAAGCAAAGCTGAGTGTTTTCCAGACTACTGTTAAGTTTCCTCCAGAGTTATTTAGTACATTGCTGAATTGTTTTCAGTATTTGCCTACCAATAAGACAAAACCAAGTATTACTGTATTTGTGACACTGTATGTTCCAGCACTCAAACCCCCCTGACATTAACTTGCTTTTATAACCCTGTAACACGTGAGAAATTGCTATACTGCTGTCTATCCACTGCTTCCTGCAGTAATTTGGGCTGGTATTTACCAGTCATTTCCTCAAAAATGAATCACTAACCACTGACACCTATACTTGTAGTAGTGACAAAAACAAATTGGCCAGAATTAGTCTTCTTCAGGTGCTCTCATCCATTTTAACATATCTCTTAGTGGTGAGACTTGTAAGAGCCAGTCATACAAATACTGTGTGCTTGCAGGTATTTTTCTTAGCCTTGTTTTAAAATAAAAATACAATCTCATGATAAACATAAAGATGTTTGTACACGTTACACAGATGTGCAAAACCAGAATTGGGCTTCAGAAAAGTGTCCAGATTAGACTCACCAGCTCTATCTAGTTCATGTTGTTCAACCCCCACACACAGATCTGTCTGGCTTAACAGTGAGCACATTTCAAGCAGTGTTATGTTGTTAGAATAGCACAGGACACCCAAAAGTGCTACTGAACTTAATTTTGTCTCAGATAAAAGCAACAAAAAGGTGAGGAGTAAAGTTAATCCCAGGCTTCCTACAGTCTTTTGCTGGAAATCACACTTGCAGAATGGGATCACCTAAAATGATGATACTAAGTGCAGCAACACTGAGCTGGATCTTGAATTTCTATCCCTCTTTGAGGCTTATTGTCACCATGAGTTTTTCCTTTGTTTTGGCATTTACAGCACAGAAACCTCTCTGGGAATACAGTCTGAGAAGGGGGAAGGCATAGACAAGGAATGAGGGGTGATGTCCTCTTGCCCTTTTGCTGGAAGCAGCTCAGTGTTGGAGTGTATTCACAGGAGACCAGGTTCTGTTCTTCCCTGCCTGCTCCTGGGTAAACTAGGCCCTTTTTGTGCAGCATCTTCTTCCATTGTCACTTCAACTTAAAATCCAGCTGCTTCCAAAACATTCCTTTTGTCTTGTTTGGTTTAACACCCATGTCTGTGGGGGCAACCAAGTTCTGCCTGAAACTATGGGATAATCACAAGTCTGACAATCGTGGTTATGGTCTCTGCATTGTGGTTGTCTTCTTGGCCTCAAAAAGATGTTTTATCACAATTCAGTGTTCAATTTTGGAGGTCCTGTCTTGTGACAATGGGGAGCAGTTACTTTCCCCTTCTCATCATCATAGCTGTGTCAATGGATTAATTATTTAAGCATAATGAATACAGATCTCAATCTATTGCAGTGTTTCAGGACTTCTGTTGGATTCATTAATGATGAAAAACCAAACATGTTACTCTTGGTGTTCTTGCTTTCTAAAAGCAGAAGGCATGCATGCTGTAAACCAAGAAACTGTGTTGGAGGCTTCTGTGGATTAGAAAATTATTTACCTCACTTCAGTGACATTGTATTAAACTGAAAAAAACAGAGCTGAAGTGGTTTGTTCTGTCACCAGGGTCCCTGAAATGTACTTACAACCTTCTCCATAGTATAGCACTCACATTTTTAATTTATATTGCACAAGAAGAAAGTTAAAATCTGACTTCCTTCACTTTTACCTCCACCTCTTGCTTCTTTGTTGTCTTGGAGACCAACTACTCATGGTATTTCGTCCTATTTTCTTAAAACTATTTGCAAGAAGATTTTTATGTGCTTTATCTTCATCTTGAGCCTAAGCTGTTTTGTAAGCCACTAGTGGGGTTTAAACTGCACCCCCTATAAGTGAGGTTACTGAAGTGGATATTCAGAGTTTAGAGTTTTCTTTCTTCTCTTTGAATGTTGTTAATGAGAACTTTGGTTCTCACTGTTCCTTTGTCCATGATCTTGAAGAACCATATAGTACTAGTTAGGCTCTTACAGAAGAGAAAGAAGTTTCTTGTATTTCTCATTTTACACTTTTTTGAAGCCTCAAATTGTCCTGGCTTCTCATTTAATAATCTCCAACTTTAAAAATACTTTCCTGTCTCAGCCTCCCACTTGGCTCCTAAGGAGGACTGTGCCACTATCCTAACCCACCCTACTTCACCCCCCCTGGCAGATCAGAGACTTCTCTACATAGACCAGTGTAGTAGGGTGCAGAGATCCCTGAAGCAGTATGGCTTCATCAGAGCAATTTGCAGCTGGGCAGATTAGCTCTGCCTCTCAAACTGGGCTAACATGATTATATTCAGCCACACTGGCAGGATTTTATTGCTCCCAGGCTTTATCCCTGTCCTCTGCCCACTGCTGCCATGATGGCATCCAGACCATCCCATGTACTTGGTAACCAGAGCACTGCTGTCATTCTCTAGGCTGGGAGAACTCCTCCCCACATTCCAGGGTTCAATGTATGGTGGCTGGGTTTTCTGACAGTGAGAATGCTCTGCTACAGAATGAATCCTTTCCTGCTCCCTCCTCCCTGCCATCATGGCTGAAACCATCCTTGAACTATTTCTCCTTCGTGTTTTATTGAAGTTTTTAAAGATGGTCTTTTTGCACTATGAGAATGACAGTGAAATCCAGCCTGCCAGAGAGTGGTGCATCCAAATGTTTCCCAGAATAAAAATAGACAATTGCTACTGAGTTGAAAACCTTCGTTTAAAGTAATAAATGATTCTCCTGTCCTGTAGTGAGCACTGAATCCCCATCATATGCTGCCTGCATGCACCAGTGACAAATTCCTGCAAACAGATCCCATAACAGGGCACCTTTTTACTCTGCACCAACCCCAAAACACATTACTGCTCTGGCTGTTTAAACACTGGAAACTTAAAAGGATTTCACAGAATTAATTTCCTCTCTTTCATGAGAGAGACATAATGCATTAACTGATTTGAAAACAGAGTGAGTTTCTTTTATAACATGGTCACTTGCTAGGCAGGCTTTCCACAGGGCACAGGAGCTGAAGTAAACAATCACTTAAACAGAAGGAAGCTCTCTAGTGCACTGCCATGCTGACGTTTCTAGAAGAAAAAAAAAGAAAACCAAACCAAACCACAAAAACCCTAACATTTCATTGCATGTTAAAAAGAAAGTGTAAGCACTCTGTTTAGAAAGCTTTAAAGCATAATTGAAATTCAACATGCAGATTTCTGTATTATTACAATGCTGTGTGCACTAGATCATTTGCTGAGCAGCCAGCATTTTAAACAACACATTGCAAGAACTTTGTGCTGGTACAATAACAATGTAGAAAAATTAGGATGACAGCACAAGTATGCTCAGCCCCATAAACATTCTTCAGCTGGAATGGGAACTACAGTGCAGTGCTAGCCTGTGTTCTATGAGAACAGAACATTTCTGCTTCCATATAGAGATGGAGCACAGATGACTAGTGTGCTGACAAGCTGAACTCCAAACAAGGAGGTAAGCTACATACGTACTGGCAGGTAAGCTCACTGATCTTTTTAACCCACTGAGCAGCTGATGTGATGTGAGATTCACTAAATTGTATATTGCAAATCAAGGTCAGAAGGAAGGGTGACTTGGTATTTGTAACATTCTCCCTGCTCCACTGACTGAAAGCAGTCATGAATCCAAGAGAATTGATTCCTATTTTAATCTGATAGCAAGTTTCGTATGTATTTCACTATAGAACTGAGTGTATCTACACTCAAAGCTGCAAGAAGTGGTAGGAGAAATAATTGAAAGAAGTAATTTTATACTTGTTGTTACAGTGCCACGATAATGATGCTGCTGTGCACAAAGGCCAGTGTGTCTGGAATTAAGGTACCATGTTCACTGCTAAGGGGGCCAGGAGGTTAACATGGCACTGTGGTATCCCAGGCTAAGCCTTCCTTTAGCTGACTACTGCCACAGCAAAGAGTTGCATTGGTATGAGAATGTGTGGGACTGGAGCCTCCTCTTTGCCTTGGGAGATGGATGATGCTGGCAGAGCACTCCAGAGCCACAGTGCACAGGAGAATCTGGTTCATTGTGCAATATGTGAGCTGTGCCAAATCATAGTATTAGCAAAGCAATCAGACCACTAACCTAAAAACGAGTTCATGGCTGTGAAATGGATGTCTTAAATATACAGTACAAGACAACATATATTGAGATTGTAAGGTATTCTGGTTTTGGTCTTAGAGTGAGTCTTATTAAAGAAATGTAGAGAGGAACAGTGTGTGAAAAGGAGTATTTACACACAGGGATGTGTATTTACACTCATTGAGGATTTTACCATTCATGGCATACTGCAGGATTCACTGTCACTGGTAGGACTCAATGAAATGCCTGTTCTCTGAATCAGTCTCCCATTTATCTACTAAATCTTTCTACTTCATCCAATCTAAAGAACTATTTGTAAGCAGAAAATATAATCTATACATTGAGCAGAGGAATACATTGGCTCTTTAATAAGGACGTGAAAGAAAATGTGATCTTGGATTATAGCTGTATTTGCCTATAACTGTAGATCATTAGCAAGGCAGACTGAGTGAAAATAAAAGATTCCTTGGCAACCCTCCCCCTCTTCAAATGCCTGCTCAGGCAGAAAAAAACAACCGCCCTGCATACATATTCCAATGAGCCACTGTGGGGCAGTAACAACAAAAACATTCCTAAGCAAAACAAGGGGCTTTGAACAGCCAGTTAGCAAAGGACACAAAGAAACGGTTCTTCGAAGAAAATCTGAACATTAGGATTTCCGTTCTTACAGCATAAAATATTATCAGGCTTTTTGGGAAACATTTGATAGATCCAATTAGCTTCAGCTCCTTCCACAGAGACTCTTGCATGCAGCTATGCTGAAGCTGTTACTCCTATTTAGAGCAGGGGGTAGAGGTTGCATGTGAGATACACACAACTCTGAGTCACTATCTGGATTTTCTCGGTGTGCATGAACTCTTCCACNTTTTTAACATGCAATGAAACTTAAAAGGATTTCACAGAATTAATTTCCTCTCTTTCATGAGAGAGACATAATGCATTAACTGATTTGAAAACAGAGTGAGTTTCTTTTATAACATGGTCACTTGCTAGGCAGGCTTTCCACAGGGCACAGGAGCTGAAGTAAACAATCACTTAAACAGAAGGAAGCTCTCTAGTGCACTGCCATGCTGACGTTTCTAGAAGAAAAAAAAAGAAAACCAAACCAAACCACAAAAACCCTAACATTTCATTGCATGTTAAAAAGAAAGTGTAAGCACTCTGTTTAGAAAGCTTTAAAGCATAATTGAAATTCAACATGCAGATTTCTGTATTATTACAATGCTGTGTGCACTAGATCATTTGCTGAGCAGCCAGCATTTTAAACAACACATTGCAAGAACTTTGTGCTGGTACAATAACAATGTAGAAAAAATAGGATGACAGCACAAGTATGCTCAGCCCCATAAACATTCTTCAGCTGGAATGGGAACTACAGTGCAGTGCTAGCCTGTGTTCTATGAGAACAGAACATTTCTGCTTCCATATAGAGATGGAGCACAGATGACTAGTGTGCTGACAAGCTGAACTCCAAACAAGGAGGTAAGCTACATACGTACTGGCAGGTAAGCTCACTGATCTTTTTAACCCACTGAGCAGCTGATGTGATGTGAGATTCACTAAATTGTATATTGCAAATCAAGGTCAGAAGGAAGGGTGACTTGGTATTTGTAACATTCTCCCTGCTCCACTGACTGAAAGCAGTCATGAATCCAAGAGAATTGATTCCTATTTTAATCTGATAGCAAGTTTCGTATGTATTTCACTATAGAACTGAGTGTATCTACACTCAAAGCTGCAAGAAGTGGTAGGAGAAATAATTGAAAGAAGTAATTTTATACTTGTTGTTACAGTGCCACGATAATGATGCTGCTGTGCACAAAGGCCAGTGTGTCTGGAATTAAGGTACCATGTTCACTGCTAAGGGGGCCAGGAGGTTAACATGGCACTGTGGTATCCCAGGCTAAGCCTTCCTTTAGCTGACTACTGCCACAGCAAAGAGTTGCATTGGTATGAGAATGTGTGGGACTGGAGCCTCCTCTTTGCCTTGGGAGATGGATGATGCTGGCAGAGCACTCCAGAGCCACAGTGCACAGGAGAATCTGGTTCATTGTGCAATATGTGAGCTGTGCCAAATCATAGTATTAGCAAAGCAATCAGACCACTAACCTAAAAACGAGTTCATGGCTGTGAAATGGATGTCTTAAATATACAGTACAAGACAACATATATTGAGATTGTAAGGTATTCTGGTTTTGGTCTTAGAGTGAGTCTTATTAAAGAAATGTAGAGAGGAACAGTGTGTGAAAAGGAGTATTTACACACAGGGATGTGTATTTACACTCATTGAGGATTTTACCATTCATGGCATACTGCAGGATTCACTGTCACTGGTAGGACTCAATGAAATGCCTGTTCTCTGAATCAGTCTCCCATTTATCTACTAAATCTTTCTACTTCATCCAATCTAAAGAACTATTTGTAAGCAGAAAATATAATCTATACATTGAGCAGAGGAATACATTGGCTCTTTAATAAGGACGTGAAAGAAAATGTGATCTTGGATTATAGCTGTATTTGCCTATAACTGTAGATCATTAGCAAGGCAGACTGAGTGAAAATAAAAGATTCCTTGGCAACCCTCCCCCTCTTCAAATGCCTGCTCAGGCAGAAAAAAACAACCGCCCTGCATACATATTCCAATGAGCCACTGTGGGGCAGTAACAACAAAAACATTCCTAAGCAAAACAAGGGGCTTTGAACAGCCAGTTAGCAAAGGACACAAAGAAACGGTTCTTCGAAGAAAATCTGAACATTAGGATTTCCGTTCTTACAGCATAAAATATTATCAGGCTTTTTGGGAAACATTTGATAGATCCAATTAGCTTCAGCTCCTTCCACAGAGACTCTTGCATGCAGCTATGCTGAAGCTGTTACTCCTATTTAGAGCAGGGGGTAGAGGTTGCATGTGAGATACACACAACTCTGAGTCACTATCTGGATTTTCTCGGTGTGCATGAANTTCCTTTCTTCTACCACAACCATTCTGTAGTTTTAATAGTATCAATGAAATATCAATAAAATATCAGTGAAATTAAGTGTTGTTTCTTTTTACATAGTACCAAAGGGAGAAAAAAAATGCCCACCTGAAGATTTTTAATGACAATCTGAATTTTGTGTAAATACAAAGCTTCCTGTAACATTAATTCAAAATAGAAACCACCCCTTGGTGCTGCAGAAATTGTTGCCAGATGAGGAGTGTGTGCTGCCATTCAGAATCTGTAAAAAGTCAAAGTACCAAACTTAACTGAAGTGTTAGAAAAAGAGGATCAAGACACAGAGCTGAGTTACAGCCATGGCTCTTCAGTTACACTTTGAAGATCATTTTCATTTCCATTTTGATCTTAAATCTTATTCATAAGTAATTAACATTTGGAAAGCATGACAGATGGTACATACCACCTTGTCTTTCTGGGCAGTCTTTTCTTGTCTTGGCTTTTCCAGATATATTCCAGACCTAA
>VYZU01091255.1:29300-58187 GCA_013401355.1 Ceyx cyanopectus | reverse complement strand
GAAAAAAAAAAAAAAGAGAGATAAATGAACTTACTTGGCTTGCAGACAGCAATGTGAAAAAGCTGAAAGTTTCTTCTAATATTTAACATTCTTCCAACTTTAATTTTACAAGCTTATTTATATTTAAATATATTTCAAGTATTTACTAGATCTGTAAGTTTTCAGATCTAGAATACCACTCCATTTTTACAACTGCAAATTTCAAGCAAGTAGCATCAGGAGCATTACTCCATGTACTTCTCTTTGAATATCCCAGCTAATGAATCTTACAGCTGATCCTACTGATACTCCAGGATATGAAAGATGATGCTGTCATTTCATCTGCAAACTGGAGATCCCTTACTGATGTTCCCTGGGCTGACAGCAGTCACGATTCTCATGTTTTACTTTATCTCCATGCTTTGCTTTGCTTTGCTTTACTTTTTCATCAAATAGAAACATCATGAAAAAATATGAAAAAAAAGTCTTTGGAAGTTGTATTAATTTACAGATATCTCAGGACTAGGCAGCCAGCTGAATGTTCAATCAGAAGAGCTGTAAGGGCTCATTACTAAATCTGCAAGGTGGCATTAAGCATCAGCTTCAAATTGTAGAGCTTCCCATCAGTTCTTGGTGAGAATTGCAGTGAGATTCTTCTGTTTATTCTTAAAGTGGGAAATGTTCTGAAGAAGATTAAATCCAACAATTTTTGCCTCACAGGAAAAGGGAAATAATAAAAAAAAAGTTAGAAAGTTGTAACACCTCTTCACCCTTATTCAGCCTGCAAAGTCCAGTCAGCCATGAGAAGACACTGTATTTAACCAGTGTGTCAGCAGAAGAATGAGGTGAGTTGCAGCAGCAGAACACTTAGCTTGAGGTAAGTGGAAATAGTAACTATAGCCACATTTGTAATTATGCTTCAGGAGACACCTTGGCTGTGCTTTTAGAAACAACAAAGCACAAGGCAGACAAAAAAAAACCCAACTCATTGGGATTTTCACATTTCAGGATCAGTTTAAGAGCTGACAGTTACATAAACAATCTTTTTTTCCCCACATGATATCTAAAAAATTATCCACATAGTAGCACATGTGTTTACATTACAAAAGGGAGAATCAAACTCTTCCAAGCAGACNCTCTAGGTCTGTTGGGTAGTCCTTTGCCCCTCAAGACTCTTGAGGCTTGTGTTGGTTGAACCAGCATAAGCAGCTATAATGAGGCCTGTTCTACTCTAATGGTGACACAAAATACTGCCTTTTTTTCCCCACATGATATCTAAAAAATTATCCACATAGTAGCACATGTGTTTACATTACAAAAGGGAGAATCAAACTCTTCCAAGCAGACACTTGAAGATAAGGAAATTAGCCAATCACAAGTCCATAGCATGAAAAATAGGATAAAATATTAGTAGAAACTACAGGAGTTTGATTTATAAGTTCCTATTTTTAATATATCTTCATATCAGTCTCTTGCTGAACTCTGGGGCACACTTTGCTATGACAGGCAATTCTACAACATCCCCCAGCCATTGCCAATCAAATCATACATTAGGGCCCACAGTGGTATAAAACAGAGAACACAACCTGGGTTGTTTTGGTTTGAGATCTCAGGGTTCACTTTTACAATCTTTTGTCTTCAAAGGCAGATGTACTTACTACAAAACAAGCCTTCAGATATTCATATAAATAACTGCTTGTGAATTAAGGGAAAAGAAAGAAAATCAAGAATAACTTCCTTAGAAAAATTAAACACATCAACTCTCCATCACAGTTGTGTTCCCACATCTTGCACTGCTGGTCCCCAGGCTGCAAGTCTCACTTGGTATTTTGAGCCAACCAGCATTTTCAACTTCTGCACTCCTTTCACCTCCTTCCTTGACTATTTTTTAAATAGTATCCAGATCATTTGTACCCTGTTATGTTCCAGTTAAAATGTTTATCAACATAAAAATCCAACAATACAGAATTTTACAAAGCTCAGCTGAAGTTATTTATCGTTGTCACACTGACTAGTAGCAGGTTACCCTGTTGCCTTCTTCATACTGTCATGGCCCTGTGTGAAATTAGAAAGAACTTGAACACTAGAACAAGGTACAGTTCTCATTTTTCATCATATTGTTCTCTGGTCTTCAAGTGAAATTCAGACAACATGCTGTCTTAGATCTTATCAGGATTCTGCTATGGTTCTTTACTACATAGATATTTTAGGTTCTCAAAGTCCATATTCATTTAAGGTGTTCTTTGTTTACCTCCTAAAGGTTGAACTTTAGGCCTAAATTGACTAGCTGAGAACAGAGAAAGAGGTTAGAGTGTGGATTCCATCTTATTATGAGCTGCAACATGTTTGTAGTGAGGACTCTGGATAAATCACCTCAGTGGTGATACTTTTTCAAGGTCTTTTCCAATTGTCCCCTATGCAATGATACTGGTGCTGGTTTGTGTTTTTAGCAGAAATGAATTAGTTACCCAGAACTAGCTAGGAACAAGATTTTAAACAAAACCAGGGGGAGNAGCATATTTCTGTTATCTTAAATATAATAAAATGTAGACTTTTATTTACATACTCTTCAGAAAGTCATGTAATTTACATGAGTTGGGTCACTTATGAAAGAAGGTCCATGAATGGACTACACATTTCAAGGCCAAGTAAAACAATTAGTAATAATGACAATTACGCATCTTTTTGATTTAAAGTTTATGATATGCTAAGGCTTGCAATATTCTTGGGTGAAGCATAATGTTATAAATGTTTTATATACAGGTAGGTAAAGAAGGTTGATCTCTATGTATGANGTCTTAGATCTTATCAGGATTCTGCTATGGTTCTTTACTACATAGATATTTTAGGTTCTCAAAGTCCATATTCATTTAAGGTGTTCTTTGTTTACCTCCTAAAGGTTGAACTTTAGGCCTAAATTGACTAGCTGAGAACAGAGAAAGAGGTTAGAGTGTGGATTCCATCTTATTATGAGCTGCAACATGTTTGTAGTGAGGACTCTGGATAAATCACCTCAGTGGTGATACTTTTTCAAGGTCTTTTCCAATTGTCCCCTATGCAATGATACTGGTGCTGGTTTGTGTTTTTAGCAGAAATGAATTAGTTACCCAGAACTAGCTAGGAACAAGATTTTAAACAAAACCAGGGGGAGTTTTTAAATAACCCAGCTATTTCTATTATCATTCAGTGTTTGTGCACAAGTTCTGCATGTTTGACACCAAACCCACAGGATTGGCTATAAATGATGTTTGGAGCTGGGGGAGGTGGGGAGGAAGGAGTGAGGGCTAGGCAAGTAGAATTCTCCTAAGCCTCCATTTTAATCCATTTGATTAAATGGATTTGATATCAAAAGATTTGATACCTTCCACAAACTTGCTTGTACCAGAAGATAAGAAATCAAATAAGATAGGTAAAATGTTGTAAAACTTCACAATCTTAGTCGGTAGTTGTTTGTTTTCCTTCTCTTACCATCTGTTTCTTCTAAGCACTGTGTTTAGAACTGGGGACAAATAGTCCAAATGTACATTTGATTGGAAAAATTAAAGGACCACTGTGAAAATGATAGGCAGCACTGGAGAATGTCATATTTTCTGAACTGTCTGACACACATTCTGGAAACAAATCTGTGCTGGAAACACTGATTATATATACCAGGTATAAAAGCATAACTGGCAGTTAAAGCCTTATTGAACAATGCAATGATAGTGTATCTCTTAACTTGGAAGGTTGTTCATCCAGCCTGCTCAGCCAGGATGTTCATCTGGGCCGTTTACCATTTATGAGACATTGTGTTAGCACTGAATTAGCTTATAGATTGTTTTAATATGACTTGAAGCAGTAGGGTGTATAATTGTTCGAATGTTTCTTTCCACTGGCTGCACAGCATTACTCCTTTCTGCACCTGAGAAGGTTTTTTTCCTCCACCTGAACACTTAACAAGCACATTTCCAGATATTCAGGAGCAAATGCAAACAATTTAGAACAAACCTCGCTCCCGTGATTAAGGCCTGAAATGAAACTGTACCACACAGAGCCAGTACAGCCAAGTTTTCTAATGCTTTATCTTCTTTTCAGTGGTTCTTGCTATTATTTACTTCAGCAAGGCACTGCAGCACAAGACACCCTTCCTTGTCCTAATTCCAGTCTTCTGGAGAGAAAAGGAGTTTTAAAGGCTCTGTACAGTAAAGTCTGTACATACAAAGGGTGTGAAGACTCAATGGGATGAGTGGCTTTGGTCCCATTTAACCTTTCTCAGACTGATTTATTTTCTGCCACAATTTTCTGGCTGTCACATTGTTGATGTTACGAGTTTAAATTCCCACTAATTGCTACGTGGACTTCACCAATGAAATCTGGGCCTGGGAATCCCTGTGAGGCTTCACTTTGAATTGCCAACACATATACAGTCTACAAAGTACTTACATCAATCATACTAGTGTGTGATAAATACCATTATGTGACTTAATTAATGTCTGCATTTTCAGATTCATAAGCAGTCAAAAACATTACCATGATGGTTTTTTACATCTGCTAAGGTTTCTTTATAAGGCAGAAATAAAACACTGAGTAAAGGTAGTCAGATGGGTTGGCAATTAATTGGAAAATCACCAAAGACTACATGGTGAGGAAAGCAATTACTGGGAAGTGTAGAAATGAGTATATGCAGCCATTAGGGATATCTGGTATTAAACCTTCAAAGGAACGTAAATATTTAATTTTTAAAAATTATTTTTGTATAATGCATTAGTTTGCAAGGAATGTGGCATGTAATGCATATAAATGTAGTCCTTGGTCATCATGGGAAGCAGTGAAATGTGTAACATATTAAAGAATATGTGTGAAAAGTGGTCTTATATTTAGTTGACTGGTGAGAAGACAGCATATTTCTGTTATCTTAAATATAATAAAATGTAGACTTTTATTTACATACTCTTCAGAAAGTCATGTAATTTACATGAGTTGGGTCACTTATGAAAGAAGGTCNGGTGAAGCATAATGTTATAAATGTTTTATATACAGGTAGGTAAAGAAGGTTGATCTCTATGTATGATCCTTATACTTGACTCATACTTCCATGTGTGGTTCCAGACATGACAGAAGTATCAGACCTAGCAGATCCTATGATCAATCTCTCACTGTGGCTTTCTCATTCCAAAGTGGGGAGGAAAAGCTGTATCAAATTCAAAAAAACATCTGGTAAGTGTCCATCATGCCTGAGGTCTAAGATAACTGGTAATACATGATGGTGAAACGTTTGCAGCACTGACAAATGTCACTAATCCACTCTGAGAGCTACCCTGGGAGCAGATGGCAAACTCTGTAATGAAGAGGTTGGGATGGCTGGCTGTTAACACTCCCTGTCTGCTCAGCTCTCAGTTGAACTTCGTACTACTGGAGAAGTAAGAAATGTATGCTGTACACAAAGCACTGAATGATCTACTTTTATGCACTTAGTAAAACTGTAGTAGACAGTTCTCAAACAACAACAAGGCCTCACTTCGGCAAGGCAAGCAAAGCAGAGGAAGAGGACAGGGAGGAGCCCCAGAGACACGTCTGGGTCACACATGAGAGAGGAAGAGCAACGACTGAGAACACAATTGAGGTCCCCCTGCTCCAGCCAGTGTCTCAAATAGCTTGTCATGTTACTCAGCCAAGCAGTGCTGGGAGCTTTGTTGCTGTAAGCACACCTTGCACACAGCTACAAGTGCCTCTAAGTGCATGACAGCATTGGAGATCCATTGTGTCTAGTCCTTACCACTGAAAAACAGCCTGAGAGAATATTTTGCTTTTGCTTTTTCAGAAACCTATCGTTGACACAAGGGAACAGAAATCAAAAGAGGCCTGAAAATGATTTATTGAAAAATGTAGTTCTTGCCAACTGTACTAGACAGCTGAATGTAGAAGCAGTTACACTTTTATTAGACTAACATAAAATAAGTTCTGGAGTCCCTCAAAGGTCCCTTCATCAGTTATCAACCTCCATTCTTCTGAAAGGAGCACTGAGATTTCAAAATCATGTGCATCAGCCAAATTTTCTCTTCCCCTCAATCTAATAAAGGTCTCTTTATAGCAAAAATGCTACTGTCGCTCAGTGAAGAAAAAAAAAGTTACTACTCCATTATGAAGAAGGATCTTAGAAGATAAATAGCACTAAGGAGAGCTGTTTGTCTTTACCAGTTGCTTTTCTGAAGGAGAGGTTTACCTCTGTAGGTACAAACTAAAACCAACAGTGGGTGACTTGTCATTGCATTTAAAGTATTTCTATTTGATTCTTTATAATAAATTTGTATTTATTAAATATATTTATTAAAAATATATGACAGGACAGCAAAGAAAGACTTTTCTAATTAAACATGGTCCATATCAGAGGAAAAGGAGTGATGCTCAAGAGTGATTTAGACACACCTGGGGTCTAGCTCTCTTGCTAAAAGGAGGAGGTGCTAGACCTTAATCAAATGCATGTGAACAGCATGAAGAGATGGAAAATACAGAGTAAGGGCAAATGGGACCAGTAAGATAGATAGATAGTAAATGGAATCGAGTAGGATACAAGACAGATGTGGAATTTCAGGAAAGATGCTGATACAAACAGCAAGACAAAATAAGTGCAGCTAAGAAAAAAAAAGAAGAAATTGATCATGGTGTCTTTTGGTGAAGCAGAATCTGGGCTTGCACTGCCAAGGGACACGTTTTACAAGGCTGATCACACAGCCAGCCTTGCTTCTACTGTAAAGGCTGCATGGGCCTTAAAAGAACAAGTCAGCACATGAAATACTACTGCATTTTAATCATGGTATGTAATGGAAAAACAGGTAAAGAACTCACAAGTTGTTACTACTTTGTAATGACAGTAAAATCTTGTGGCAAGCTGCTAAGTTCCCCTTTGGCTCTCTGCACAAAAGTGCATCTGTATGGAAGTGGAACAGGAATGGTTCACTTTTTGAGAGGGTTTGAGACCCAACTCTCAGTCTTAGTGGGAAATGAGAAGGCTGCAGCAGGCTGTGCAGGTGGTGTGCTGTGAAACAGAGAATGCTGGCACATCCCACTGGGTGAAGAACCTGTGTGAAAGTTGTGCAGGGAATGGAAGGATAAAGAGAAGAGGCAGAGAGGACCCAGCTGTGAACAGCACTGTTGGAGTCTCCCACTGAACAAGCTGTTCTGGAGAACATCAGAGAACATCATCATCATTTAAATCCATTTCTCAATTATTACTAATATGGCCTTAATAATGTTTTCTGTGCCTGTACCCATGTGTTTACAAGCTGTAAGAAAATGGTGAGGATGACTGCTGGAGATGCCTGATAGTGCATATTTTCATGGAAGTGCGTTTTCATATTAAGCAAATGTTAGACAAACACCTGCCATTTGTATTGCTTCTACCAGTAAGGAGCAAATGGAAGGTGACTCACCCCCACTCACCACTTACTTTGTGGCTGTTAATGTATTTTTGCACTTCAAAATGTAAAGAAAACATGTTGATTACTGAAAACATTGCTTCTTGTTTACTAAAAATGAAGTAAATACTAATACACAGCTTTCAGTGAAGAACAGACTGTGAAACACAATGGATTTTAAAGGGAATGTTGCATAATCACTTTATCAGTAATCTCTTATAGTAAGAGATTAAAATTTGGTTAACAATTAATTTCAGGGTAAGTGCAGAATCAGTCTGAAAAATTATGAGAATGACATTGAAATGAATTTAAAAATTACTGCAGGTGCCACCACAAAGAACAAACCTGTAAGACTTTGCAATTTCAGTTTCTTCATTCCTGTTTTACACAGCTCAGTACCCTAAGATCAGTGTGTATTAGTCAGCAGAAGAAAACAAGATTCTTGGCTGAACTCTGACCAGAAGCATATTAAATTTGTATTCCTTCCCTTCTCTGTTGGCTGATGCATTTGGGTAGGAAACAAAATCCTCACATCTCTTTGCTCTGTGCCTGAGAAATGCATAAAAGATCCTAGCTGGCCAACCTTTGCTCCATCCTTTGTGCCTGCAGTGAGCAACTGAAGCGACTGCACAGAGGTATGTTTTTGTCTCCAAGTATTCTCATGTCACAGTTTGTCCCTGTAAATCAAAAACCAAATGGCATTTTTGAGCAGATAACAGGTCTCATCCTTCAGGCTTTCTGGGCCTGAAGAAAAACCCGCTCCTGCCAACGAAAATCTGTAAAGTGGTTTCTGTGGGGAAGTGGTTGAGAAAACAGCCCTTGGGGCACTTGCAGATGCTACACTCAACATTTGCATACAAGGTGGATTGAAATTAGCAGTTTGTTAAGAACTGGAAGTTGCAACACTTGGCATGGGGCTTTTATGGTATTGATTTCTTTTTTTTCTTTCTTTTTAATTTTTGAGTAAAAAAATAATATGAAACAGTTAGAAAGTTATTCATTCCAAAAGAAAAAAAAAAAGAAGAATGTATGTATTGCACTTGATGGCTTATTACTGACAGGCTGTTTACTCACTTGTGCTTTGCCTATCTCATTGCAGGAACTGGAATGTAATAAAGGACTAGAAGTGCATGGGTATAAATTCTGAGATTAAACAGTACTATTTTAACTCCTGCTTTTGTTGTTCAAACAATTATAGAGGATTCTATTTTAATATGCTAAACAGAAAACTGTCTTAAATTGAGTATATGGTGTGGCTGGATAAGAAAGAAAAAATTCAATATTTTTAACAGGTCTCCATAAAATAAAAATATAAATAAAGGTATTTTAGTGTTGGTATAGAACAGCATTGTCAGGAAAATTCCATTAAATCAGCTGAAGTCTNGATGTGGAATTTCAGGAAAGATGCTGATACAAACAGCAAGACAAAATAAGTGCAGCTAAGAAAAAAAAAGAAGAAATTGATCATGGTGTCTTTTGGTGAAGCAGAATCTGGGCTTGCACTGCCAAGGGACACGTTTTACAAGGCTGATCACACAGCCAGCCTTGCTTCTACTGTAAAGGCTGCATGGGCCTTAAAAGAACAAGTCAGCACATGAAATACTACTGCATTTTAATCATGGTATGTAATGGAAAAACAGGTAAAGAACTCACAAGTTGTTACTACTTTGTAATGACAGTAAAATCTTGTGGCAAGCTGCTAAGTTCCCCTTTGGCTCTCTGCACAAAAGTGCATCTGTATGGAAGTGGAACAGGAATGGTTCACTTTTTGAGAGGGTTTGAGACCCAACTCTCAGTCTTAGTGGGAAATGAGAAGGCTGCAGCAGGCTGTGCAGGTGGTGTGCTGTGAAACAGAGAATGCTGGCACATCCCACTGGGTGAAGAACCTGTGTGAAAGTTGTGCAGGGAATGGAAGGATAAAGAGAAGAGGCAGAGAGGACCCAGCTGTGAACAGCACTGTTGGAGTCTCCCACTGAACAAGCTGTTCTGGAGAACATCAGAGAACATCATCATCATTTAAATCCATTTCTCAATTATTACTAATATGGCCTTAATAATGTTTTCTGTGCCTGTACCCATGTGTTTACAAGCTGTAAGAAAATGGTGAGGATGACTGCTGGAGATGCCTGATAGTGCATATTTTCATGGAAGTGCGTTTTCATATTAAGCAAATGTTAGACAAACACCTGCCATTTGTATTGCTTCTACCAGTAAGGAGCAAATGGAAGGTGACTCACCCCCACTCACCACTTACTTTGTGGCTGTTAATGTATTTTTGCACTTCAAAATGTAAAGAAAACATGTTGATTACTGAAAACATTGCTTCTTGTTTACTAAAAATGAAGTAAATACTAATACACAGCTTTCAGTGAAGAACAGACTGTGAAACACAATGGATTTTAAAGGGAATGTTGCATAATCACTTTATCAGTAATCTCTTATAGTAAGAGATTAAAATTTGGTTAACAATTAATTTCAGGGTAAGTGCAGAATCAGTCTGAAAAATTATGAGAATGACATTGAAATGAATTTAAAAATTACTGCAGGTGCCACCACAAAGAACAAACCTGTAAGACTTTGCAATTTCAGTTTCTTCATTCCTGTTTTACACAGCTCAGTACCCTAAGATCAGTGTGTATTAGTCAGCAGAAGAAAACAAGATTCTTGGCTGAACTCTGACCAGAAGCATATTAAATTTGTATTCCTTCCCTTCTCTGTTGGCTGATGCATTTGGGTAGGAAACAAAATCCTCACATCTCTTTGCTCTGTGCCTGAGAAATGCATAAAAGATCCTAGCTGGCCAACCTTTGCTCCATCCTTTGTGCCTGCAGTGAGCAACTGAAGCGACTGCACAGAGGTATGTTTTTGTCTCCAAGTATTCTCATGTCACAGTTTGTCCCTGTAAATCAAAAACCAAATGGCATTTTTGAGCAGATAACAGGTCTCATCCTTCAGGCTTTCTGGGCCTGAAGAAAAACCCGCTCCTGCCAACGAAAATCTGTAAAGTGGTTTCTGTGGGGAAGTGGTTGAGAAAACAGCCCTTGGGGCACTTGCAGATGCTACACTCAACATTTGCATACAAGGTGGATTGAAATTAGCAGTTTGTTAAGAACTGGAAGTTGCAACACTTGGCATGGGGCTTTTATGGTATTGATTTCTTTTTTTTCTTTCTTTTTAATTTTTGAGTAAAANAGCATAACAGGTCTCCATAAAATAAAAATATAAATAAAGGTATTTTAGTGTTGGTATAGAACAGCATTGTCAGGAAAATTCCATTAAATCAGCTGAAGTCTAATTTAAAAAGTAAAAAAAAAAATAGCTTGAACTAGCTAAGAAAAATTTAGCAAACTAATCAACAACCCATTCCTTAATTTCTTAAGTGCAATAAGCAAAAATTTCTTGTTCTGAAGGACTGTTATGCTAAAGATTAGGAAATCACTGGATTGTATGTAAAGAAGGAAAAGTACTATGATTTCACATTCTTAATGTTTAAGGCAAATTCTTAAGACTAAGTGGTGCTGTTTGTTTATGGACCAGTTTATCATATGAGACTCACTGATCAATGATTCTCACAACATGAAAGCAAGTGGAAAATTTGTCTGTGCATGGACAGTGTTGGGTATTTGACTTTTGCCTCAAGGAATCAAAGGGCTACTGGTCAGAACAACTGCACTGACTGGGACATGTGGCACAAGTGCCCCAGTCTCTAAGCACTTTATACCTAATCTGGCAAAAAAACCTGCAGGGATCAATTGAAAATGTACATTGGTGCCAAAGATGACCTTCTAAAAATGAGGCATCATCTATGGAGCACCACAAGATGAGCCTCAACAGCACTTTCTACAGCACTCAGTAAATACAATCCATTTTTAGCAAGACCATGAGAAAGTATAAGGGCAGCTTAAACAATATCATTTCAGTCCCCAGTATTCTAATGTGAAGCTATTTGGTAGGCTGATGATCATCCCATTTTCTGTCTGGAATTTTCTCTGTGCTCTTTGTACCTCTCTGTCTCTTATTAGAAGATCCTGGATTGATCACAGCCCTTTCAATAGAAGACTCTGGTAGTCTCTGTCAGGGGAGGTAAAACTGCTAATGTGGAAATAACCCTTAATCAATGAATTTGAGGGTGTATTTATTCAAGTGCAACATCATTGCTTAGGTCAGAGCCATGGCCCGCTCTGTTGCCTGAATTGACTGAAAATAATGCCTTGTGTCCATAACACAGAACTGGCTGCTGAGTATTCCCTCAGTCTTTGGAAAACTGTTGTAGTCTGCTAACCTCAGAGAAAAACAAATCATTTCAGTACAAATTTAAACGGATTATCCATCCATTAGAAAAAAAAATTACTCATTCTTTGCATAAAGTCTTACATGTTTCTGTTAAAACAGTAACTGATGCAAGCTTCTATGTAGCATAACACTCAATTTTTATTATAATGAAGTAGAAGACAGTAATATTCAACTGTGTGCTAGAAGTCACAAGCTTCTCATAATTAGTAAGAAATTCCTAATCAGTTTGCAACTAGCTATGAAAAAAAAGGAAAATATAAGGAATATAGTAATTGAGTTTTTCACTTGCCAATATTATAGGATTGGCTTCAAAATCAGAATGCTTTTAGTGAACTTTTAAAAGCAAATTATTTTCCTAGTAGCTCACGAGTAAAAGGTAAGGTTTTTTAAAGAAAGGGAAAAATAATAAGGATTCCTGATACTCTAGGCAGTGATGTATTAAGAAATTAAGACAATGCATTTAAGGGATTAATAACTGAGAAGTTGAAGGGAAATTGTCATCCAGCTGAAGTCTGATAGAATCCTAATGTAATTGGTTCTTTGTCCTTCACTGCTTGACATTTTATCAATGAGCTAGAAGAAAACATCAAATCATCCAAGATAATTACTGTGGATTACACAAAGACAGATAATGAAGAGGCCAGGTCACTCATCCAGATCGCTGAGGTGTATTCAAACAAATGCCAGATATTAGAATACAGACAAAGAAACCCCAGCCAGCTAGGCCCAAATAGAAAGCACAGGAGAAGCAAAACATGAGATCACTGGGATCATGGTGGGTAGATGGCTGAACTTGTCCTGGAATTGTTGAGCTGACCAACTGAGGAAGGTCAAACTTTTCCTTACAGCTTTACAATTGCTGAGGTACCACAGCAGGGTCAGTGTGGGGAGCAGAGGGAGATCTGTGCCACACAGGGAGTGGGACAAAGCTGATGGGGCCCTTTCCACAAGCTGTGGCCACACAGGAGCTGGGCAGAGCAGGTCTGAGGACAGTGACCCAGGCTGGTGAAGCCCCTGCTATGGTGCACCCAGGCAGGTGAGAGTGAGCACAGCACAAACCCAACCTGTTCACTGCTTTCACTCTTCAGTGGATGCATTAAAGTACTTCGTGTATTCACCACGGTTCATAAGCCCTAAATCTCATTAATAATATGTGGGTTAGTTAGCTTTTCCCCACTTAATAAATAATTAAAAGCCATAAAGCCTACCACTAGAAAAAGCTTACAATGGTCACATTTAATTGGCAGGAAACTTTCTGATCTTCCAGCTGCCCAATTAATCATTCTCTGTGATCATACGAAGGGAGGAGATCTTTTCTGAGTAATCACTAAAAGCAGCTCAAAAAGGCAGAGTGCAGCCGCTGTGGGGGGTGTCAGGAGAACCAGGAGGCCCAGAGCACTGCTGCCTGCAGAGCAACCAAGGGTTAAAGGCTGCTCCTCGGCAGTTACAAGGACCCCACACCACCAGGAGGCAGAAATTACTAAAAACTCCTACCAGGGCCAGGTGTGGAAGAGCCTGGAGCCTCTGTTCCTTCTCCTCCCACCTGTGTCTGCTCCTCAGAACCTTCCAGAAGCTGCTGGCGCCCGCGGGGGCGGTGTCTGCGCATGAGCCTCAGCTGCTTTTCCCGCCCAAATGTGCGCGAGGGAGCTCGCCCCTTCCCTTGCGCTGCCTGGGGGATCCAGTGAGCCGGAGGGAGCGCGGCTCCTTCATCGCTCTCCTCGGTCTTCGAGGCGGATTTTCAGCTTCCTAGAGGACGTCTGAGCTTTTGGCGGCTCCTCGCCTCGAGTACAGGTAAGGAAGGGAGCGCGGTGGCCCCGCGGTGCGAGGCGCTGGGCTGCCGGGCTGGGGGGACCCGGGGGTTGATGCCGCTGGTTGTGTCCCCGCCCTGAGAGGCTGTGGGGCCGCTGCGCCCTCGCCCATTAGAGCTATCAGAAGGCTTGTAGGCTTTGTTATTCTCACCCACATCTCTCAGGTCCCCATCAGAGGCTTGGTTGCCGCTCTGCTCCCGCGTTGTACCTGTGTGTGGCACGGGCCGGTCCCCCCAGTCCCCATGATCCCCCCCCGGGGTGCTCGTCCGTGTGTCGGGGCCATCGCTGCCCCAGCCGGTTACAGCCTCTGGGGTCACCCGGCTCAGCTGCCGCGTTAGCCCCAACCTTACTTTTTGGTGGTGCCTCTTATTAATTTTCTCCGTTAAACTTTAGAGTCTGGAGGGTGAAGTTCTGCTAATCAGCTGCTTGATTTTATTCAGAAGACAGGAGGGTAGTTTTTAGCTACTTGAGCAGGGCTGTGTGCGAAATGACTGGGTGCTCACGGTGTTCAGTGGGCTCCCTTCCCTGCTGCACTTAAATTGCCCGTTTGTTAAAGAGGAGCTAATTTAAGGAAGGAAGGACCTTTCTCTCTTCAATTCCTCATCTACAGTGACACTGTGTAAGAGGGGAAAGAAAAACAAACTCAGGATAGGTTGATGTGGTCTCCAGCATGTTGTGGAATTATTGCCGTTTTCTTTGAATTTTAATTGAAAACCTGAAATACTTGCAATTTGTATCTCGCTTGCAACATCTCGGTGGTAATTACAGCTTTCTCAGGCTTAGGTGTCGTTTGTGGCTGATAGCAGTGTTTGAAAGGTTGACAAATAAAGCGATTAGATTGCCTGAATTCCGTGTTACTAATTTTTAATTAGAATGTTTATTCTTCTTTTCTGAAAGACTGCTTAAGTAATGATTTGATGTGGTTTACGTGTTATGTTTTTTTTTAATATACTTTACATGTTCTGCACAATCAACACGTCCGAATTGATGCCTTTTTCCACCCGAGGTGTGTGTCAAACATAAATATTTCCTAAGTTTTGAAGTTGTGGTTACAATGAAACTTCTGCCTATATACAAAGCTTTGTCCCAGTCCCGCCTCCCCTCTTTGTTTATCCCTTTGGCTGTGTGTTAGTATTTTTCTTTACTACATGTTTCGATACTGTTGCAGTTTGGGGACTTCAAAGGGTGTCTGACGGTAAAAGCGAGTGCTGGCGCTTGTCCGAATGAGGGCTCGGTGACGGGCAATGAGAAAAGGTCAAGATCATGGCCACTGAAGTTCCAGTGAGAAGACAAAGAAGCTAGAAAGGATTTACTGACTCCTAAAGAAAATTAAGCCTTACCATGTTACTGCTGATTTTTACAAATCTGTCATACCTGCTTTTTTTTTGAAGCTGATAATTAGTATTTTATGCTGAATAGGTGACATAATTCAACACTAAAAGCAATAAGACTTGGAGGTGAAAGAAAATGTGTGATGGTGGCAGATGAGGTGTGTGTGTGTGTGCTGGTAGGAGAGCTCAGGTTATTGTAACAGTTCCTTTTTGTATATTATAAAAGGTATGTTTAATATGTAGTGAAAACACTTACTCAAGTAATATTTCCATGGACTCCTTGGTGTGGCCATGAATTCATAGCTTCCAGAAGCTGTGCATATGAATCAAAATCCTATCCAGGATGACTATGGTCATCCAACTCCTGTTCAGCCCCAAGTATTGTCCACATGCTCTTTTTTGTGAGTATGGGTCATAAAGGAATTGCAGCTCCTTTAGGAATGCTCATTCTTACTACTTATTGTGTGTAATCATTGGTGCTCTTCTACAACATTTATCTACATTCTGTTATTCTTTTATTAGGCTTTTCTGACTTATTATTTTAAACTTTCTCTAAATCCAGCTTCACAAATTTATGATAAAATGATCTCTCCCTTCGGTAATAATTGTACTAAAAATCCAAGTTGAAAGAAGAATAGAATTGTTTCTGAGAATAGTTCTTTCTTCTGCACATCTCTGTAGGATAGAAGTCATTAAAATGTTATGTTCCTTTTTGTTTTTAATCATTGTCCTTTTAACAGGAGCATGAACCCTCTATGCCTGTGAATTGTATAACCTTCTTGCTTAATGCTGGGTGCTCCTGATTTGTACTTAAAGTGAATGTTGTCACTCCAGTCCATGTGGCAGCATATAAATGTGAAGAGATAGTGAAAGGAATAGTATTCATCTTAATACAGATTCTGTTGAATTTTTTTGTATTCTCTCAAAACTATTCCCACTTGTGATTTGAAATCTGCTCTTGGTAATCTACTAACTGTGTTTTGAAATGGTCATGATAGATACACATAGCTTTTCTGCCTGAGGAGAGACAGAAATGGATTTGCATATCTAATGAATATTTTAACAGGATACACACCTGTGCTGCTTCATCTCATTCCCGTTCCTTGTTGCAGATGATTATTTAACAGAAAACACAGTAGAAAAGCTGGATATGTGTGTGAGCAATATAATGGCTAGTCAACTGCAGCTGATGCTTTCTAATTTGAAAATAGCATGTCTGTTTAAAATTGCAGTGACTCTGCATCATCAGTGGTTCTTTGGGCTAAGTATTGGCTTTGGATATTATCAGTGGAGAGTGAATCATACTTTCCTCTTTCCCTTAGCACACGATGACAAATATGTTCAAGATCCTTTTTGAGTTAAGTTGTAATCCTTGGAATTTGTTTTCTTGTCCAATTCTGTAATTTATTTTAATTTAGTGATTGATCGAGTGCCTGTTAAGTATGCTAAGAGTTTCCTTATGTTCCTTTTGAGCCTTACCAGAGAGCTCCAAGTTAAAACCCTTGGAACAGAAACTGATACAGACTTAAACTGAAACAGATGCTGGCATGAGACCCAGCATCACTGCTCCACTTAGTAAATATTGCCCTGGAGACCAGAGCATAGACTGCTTTGTGTCGGGACTGTGGTTGCATTAATGGGTCGTAATTGCCCAGTTGGGACATCCTCTCCCCCAGGTCCTCTGCACAGCCTGCTCTGAGGCTGGGGTGTATGCATCAACACTCAGCTGTGGCTCTTAGGGGCTGTTTTTCCTGGGTGTACCTTGTGTTCTGGGTAGCTCTGCAGTCTCATCTCTGGTTTTGTGTCCAGGAGGAAGGTTTAATTTGTGTCACAGCCTGTACCCCAGTCCTGTCTCTGGCCCTGCCTTCTGCTGCTGCTGACTGGCCTCCTGGGATGCACCCTGGCCCTTGCCTTGTCGGGGGTGTGGAAGCTGTCTTTCCTAGCCTGACCCATTAGATCTCTTTGGTGAGGCTGCCCTTGTCTGGCTTATCTCTCTCTGCTTTTGGAGCAACCCGTTTTCTTGCTTTTTCCCTGGCAATTTATTTGTAACACCATGTTTGCAATCTCTTGCAGAGTTGTTCAAAAATACTGTAAGGGTTCTGTCATAAGGCAAAAAGCTCATATTGCACAGCTTACACAAAGGCTGTTGTGTAAAAAGAAATCCACTTTCTATTTGAAGGAGAAACTTTTCCTGCCAGTGGAGTTACCAGGTGACATGGAGATCAGCAATACTGCAGAGACTTAATGGGCAAAGTAAATGAAATCTGATTAAGGAGTATTTCCCTTAAAAGTAATCATACAAGCATAAGCGAAATTGACAGTTGCCATCTGTAATCTGGACCTTCTTCAAGTTTCATTCAATTTCTCAAAACCTGTGAATTTAGTATAAAAATGTCTGTGGTTCACATAAGTTTAGAGACATGAAATGCCTGGACAAAAAAAAGCAAGAAAGGAGAAAATTTGGGGGGAGGAGGGGGAGAAAAATCAATGTCTACTCCTTTTGGACTGCATTTAGATTCCAGAATTTGCCTTTAAGTCAGAGATCTTAACACTTATTTTTTTTTATTTAAACTGCAAAATCAGAATCTATTTTTAGTGAAGGATCTGTAATTATTTTAGAGTGTTTTCAGTGCTTTAATATGAAATTAAATCAGTTTTAAGCTGTCTGAGAAACAAGACTAATTTTGTAAAAGAAAGTTCATGTAACTGATTGATATGTTGAATGTTTAGTGGCATTTTGGTGCATTGGTGCTCTTGTGCTTGTGTTTAGTGCACTCCTGTTGATCTCTCCTGGTGAGAGAAGAGTTCAAGGCAACATGCTCACCCTGGGGGTGGGGGTAGCAGTCTGCCTGTCAAAAGAGAGCAAAAAGGGATGTTTCCTTTACTTTTACTGTTTCTGAGGAGATACAGAATTGCTTAAAATGCTAAGACATGAGAAAAGAACATGCTTTTGAAAGCCCTGAAGGGACTGCAATGTTTTGTAACACTAAGTTGGTTTGTTAGGATCTGTTCTGTGGAGATGCAAGGTAATGAAGCTTTTTCTACACAAGTGTGTTGTCATTCTGCTTTTATGTTAGAAAACTTCTATTCAAGTAGTTAGATCTCTGCTTAGCAAGAAGCAGTGTCCGGGATGGGAGCTTATAGAATAAAAGCTGAAAAACCCATGATACAATGGAAATTATGTATAATTCATTATGTGCAGGACATGTAGGTAGAGATTTGTATTCCTTTCTTGCCTTCGTTTAAACTGCTAAATAAATGTTCAGTATTTCAGTAATGGAGACATTTTATTAGCTTCACAGTTAATAAAATAACAATTCAGTGCTGTATTGTGAATTTACTTGCACTGAAGATGAGCTACAGGAAGAATCCAGTGGTAAATGGGCAGTCTGGCAATCCTTTGAGGTTTCTGTCATGTATGCATAGCTTCTGTAATACACACCATGTTTTATCTTTCATGTTTCTGTATCACAAAGATAACCATGGGAGCTCTCTGCAGGTGTTCAGCAGTTAGGGAAAAGTTGGAAAAGATTAGGACTTATACAAAGAGTGTTTAACTGATTAGGCTACAGTAGAATATTTTAGACAGCATGCACAACAGGGTGCTACTACAAAGCCTTAGAGTATCAAACTAAGTAACATTAAAAGGAACAAGATGATTTAAATAGGGATTTTTATTTTTTTTTTAAGTCTGTTGGGGTTTTTTTTGTGTAACTATGTGGTACCTTGGAGTATCAAGTAGATCTACATAGCAGAATTTTTAGTGAATTTTACAGTATTTTTTGATTGTTTTCAAACTTTGTGATTGCACAGGAAGGAGTATCTTACTAGAGATTTCTAGACTGTAGTGGTAACACTAACTTTTTATAAGGGAGGCAAGGTGATTCTAAACTGTTAGTCACAAAGTTTATACACTTGTAAAAAATTAATGATAGAATATGGTCCTCCTAAGAATATTTTAGTGTTATTCCTGTGAGATGAGAAGAACAAATAAATGCTAAATACTTTCCTTTGTGTTCTGTAGCCTGAAATGCACTACATTTCATTTATATTAGCAAGCTTGCTCCAGGAAATGAAGACAGACAGCAAGAAAGCATTAAATTAACTCCTATAACATGGAGCTGTTGCAGTTTTGAGGCTGTGGTTGTGGTGATCCTTTCTATAAGATCACTTAAGGCTAAACCTAAATAATTTACTTTGGGACTTGGTGTGTTTCTGAGGCTTGGAATCAGATGTATTTCATTTTCATGAGTACTGTGCTACAGAACTTGCAGTGGGGTTCACAGTCAGGCTGTTTTCTTTGGGAAGAGAGCATCGGACAAACCAAATACCTGGACCAAATTTGAACCAGTGCACAGCTCCTTCCTGTTGGTCTGTTGAAATACCAAGTGAAGACATGTGAAGTAGTAGTCTGAAATGTCATTTTGTCTGCAGTGTCTGACAAAATGGCCCATTTTGTAGAGGGGAATATCATTTGATTGTGATGCTTCTGAGAACTTGCAGGTTGATATCCCTGCAGCACTTGCTGCCCATCATCCTGTGTCACTTGTATGCAGGCAGCTGTAATGTCAGAGGTGGAAATGAGTTTACACTTGAGCTGTGGCACTGAATATTTTAGACTTCTCCACACAAGGGATTAGTGATCCTGCTCATCTCCAAAGGCTTGTGCTTGCCTGTTGCTTGTGTGATAGCACAAAAATGATTAAAGGATGTTCTCTGCACCCCATTTGGAGTCATGCTGAAGACTTGAGGAATCATTATAAAACTTGTCATACTTGGAACCACTAGCTCTGGAGTAACAGTGTTGGTATTTTTATCAGTGATCCTGCTGACCTTCAGTATTTTCTTAAAAGTCCCATTTCTCATTAACAAATCTCATGCTTGATATGACTCTCATGTCAGAGTCTGTATTGTGCATGTCATTTTGTTATACATTTTTGTCTGACACTTGAGTAGAGTTTTCTACCCAGACTTTGCAGCTAGTTAAGGAAGTCAAGCTGAAAATGTTTTCTTCAATGCTGGCTGATGACTTAAGGTACTTTAAGAAAATATTTCTGGGAATGCAGATTGGATGTCTCTTACTGTGATTTCTTTAAATTGGCTTATGTGCTTAGAGGGCTCATTGAAAAATCTGGCTACATGACTTTGTCACTTCTAGACTGAAGACCTTGTGAAATTTTTACCCTTTGACTTCAAAAGTATCTCTTCAGCAATTAAGTCCACAGTACAATTCTGATTTGTCAGCTGGATACAGAAAATTGTGACTGAAGTGCTAAAGAAACTGTATTACATATTGCATGTCGGAAACTAGAAGGTGGTTAAACTTTGGCAGACTAATTCTTTCTAGATTAAATGGCTGTGCCATGTAATTAAGTAAATATTTGGGGTTTTTTGGTAATATTTTTATTTTCTATGAGTAGGATGTGTGTGTCTCTGGGCTATGATCCAGTTAGTAGCAGATTTATATGAACCAGAGACAAGTAAGATTAACTTTTCTCCCTCTAGTTAAAACTATTTTACCCATCTCTTCTTGGAATGATGGTGTAAACAATCTTAACTTCAATCTGTTTATGTATTAATTTGCTCTATGTGAGAAGAAAGTGATACAGTTGAGAAGGAGAGGAATTAATATTAAATGACTTATTTATCCAGAAGTCCATATACAAAGTAGAGAGTGGCAAACTGAACTTGTCAGGAACTGAAAATAAATAACTGAAGAGCTATTAAGGATATTACAAATTATATCAAACTAGCAAGCCCTTGTTAGTTTATTACTTATTAATGATATTAGCACCCTGCTTAAAATCAATACCTGGAAACTTGCTTGAAACCAGTGTCTCAATAGAATGCTGGAGGGGAACATTACACATGCCAAACTCAGTTGTCAGTACTCTGCTGCAGTTTGACTTGGTGATCACTGCCTGGGGGGTTTGGTGACTTCAGCTAAGACTTAAGACCTTTGAACGTTCAAGACCTGGTAGAACTCAGTCTGATAGTTTGGTTAGCTTAAATACCTTTATTTCTTGAGCTTCCTTATTCCTTCTTGCCCCGAAGCATAGAATGTGCCTCCCCCTGTGTTTGTGTTGGCAACATAGCATATGATGGCAACTGCAGATGGAATTAACCACTGAAAGCTGCTGGTCTTTGTCTTAAGTTGTGGCCTGAGGGTATTTCCATTGTGCCAGCAAAACATTAAAGAAATCTAGAGTCTTGGCCTTTGTGAGTGTCAGAAATCTCTTAACAATATCTTAGTAAGATTTGCAGTGTAATGATGTGTGATTTTTGGTTAGTGCCCTTTCAGTGACATGAAACTTCTTAAAGCTGAAGAACCTCTCTGTGTAGACCAGGGCATGAAGTTTTCTGTGGTTCTGTTATTGTAGATTTAGTGGTACTGACTGTCCATTTTGTATTCAAGTGAAAGAAAGGAGGCAGTCATCTATGAACTTGTTTTAGGCTGGGAGTCTGATGTTATCCCTGTGTGTAAGGGTAGCTGTTTGGCTATTTGTGTCACCTCTTTGACCAAGCTTCAACTGGGCTTGTATAGTAATTTGGGAAAGCCTTGGTCATGTAAGTAGCTGAAATAGTTTGTTCTTGGCTGGTTTGTTTGGTGTTTGTTTTTTAAAAGAAGAAAACAGTCTGGTTTTTATGGTTATGGTATTTGCTAAACAGTATCAGAATACATAAATAAAATCATGCAGTGCCTAACTGGAAACTTTTATTTTACTCGAATGGAGGTCTGGGATTGTTCCTGTACTGAATTGTTCAATTTAGCATCCAGAATAGAAGTAAAACTATTGCTTATTTTAAATAGAAATATAGTTTAGAGAAAAAGCAAGAATCTGGGAAACAACTGGAAAGGGATTTATCGACACCTAAGTTTGTTTATTATCTTGAGGATTCTTTCGGCTATTTACTTTATCAAAAGTGACAGAGGTTTACTATTTCTTTGTTGAATTTGTGCCCAGGATGGTAAGAGTTGGTCACTTCGGGATTTTGGAGCCCAGAGGGGAAAGTAATCCTGAGCAGTGATGTGTGCTGAACTGCCCTGATGGTTGTGCTATGCCCTTGGG
Organism: Ceyx cyanopectus; assembly: GCA_013401355.1. Lineage (NCBI taxonomy): Eukaryota > Metazoa > Chordata > Aves > Coraciiformes > Alcedinidae > Ceyx > Ceyx cyanopectus. The sequence continues at coordinate 36,312 of VYZU01091255.1, read as the reverse complement.
CAGCAGAGGAGTGCAGTGCCTGCCCAGGGGTGCTGTGAGGAGTGCCTGCTGCCTGGGCAGGGTGAGGAGTCACTCCAGTGACACTAATATGGTAGCAGTGCCAAAATCCTCCGGATCTCTCTTGGGGACAATTTGTCCTGCAAGTGCTCAAATGCTGTTTGGGCACTGATCCCTTGTGTCTATTTGTCGTGACCGTGCCTGCCTCAATGAGAAGATGATTCAAAGCACAGCATCATCTGCCTCTTTCTCTCAAGTTGAGACACTTCTCATTGTTTCAAGTGAAGCTTATGTGATTTCTGACCTGTGTTTTAACTGCCTTATTCTTCATGTCCTCAAGCAGAAAAGAGTCTTTTATTATCTCCTCTCTTGTATGTTGTTAAGTGTATGGATACACTTCATGCTTTAGAAGTGCTGTGCTTCCATTTCTACTGATATTCCCATTGGAACTTCTGCCAGCTCAACTAGGCACCAATTCTGACCTTTAGAGGTTTTTTTTTTAAGATATTAAGAGCATCATACACCTGTGTCTCAAGCCTGTTGAATGTATAATAATAAAATATTATCATATACTGTATCCTTCTTCTGGCTATTTTCTGGTGGTTCTGGTAAGTCAGGACACCTTTGCACAGAGCTGAGTTTGAGCACTGTGTTCCTGTGCTCGGAAGTACCCAAAATACCAAAATGTAGTGTTTTCTCACAAGGTAAGATTTCATTTTACCTGGAGTGCAGCATCCTTTTGTTTTAATTCTTAGTTGTTGTTAATTGGATGAATTGAGCTTTTAATCAAGAGGGAACATCAGCAGTCTAGGTCACTACTCTCATTGTTCCATGTCCTTCTCAAGAACAGATTTCATTTCTTAAATGGTACAAAAATAATCTTTTTTTTCTGTAGTGTGAAGGAAAATTCCTCTCTGTTTCAGCAGGGTAAGAGACCTTTATCATATCTTTTAAAATGGTTTAAAGAGGACTATTTTTTGTCATCTGTCAGCTTGAAAGGTCATGGTTTAGGTGGTCATTCCTAAGCCTCTTGGATAATGTTTACAGTGCTCTCAAATGACTTAAAATGGACTAAATTGTTTTCAGCCGACAGTAGTAAAGGTCATGGAGGAAATCTGTTTAGTCAGCCTTGCTTGCTGCTTAAGTACAAGTAGTAAAAATGTGCCATAAACTGCAGCAAGAAAGAAGTTTTACCTTTAAAAGACACTGGAGCCTAAGGGAATGGAATGTACCTCTAGTGGATATAAATTGCTTGGCAGAGAATTTGCTAAGCAGGGTTTGTTATGGGAGACTTTGGTCCAGCTGCTGCTGGGTTCTGCCTTCTTTAGTTGTCCCCTTTCACAGTACACTCCATTACTTGGAGAAGTGGTGAGTTTAGGGGTGCACTCTCATCTCAGTGACTTAAGTCAATTCAGTGTAGGACCAGTGAAGATGAGAGGTTGCAGGTTGCCATGTTTTTGAGTCATCTGATCTTGGAGCTGGTTTCAAGATGCTAGAACTGCAGTTGCAGGGCTTGTCTACTGAGCTGTTAGTTGTTTGGTTTTCCTTCCCCAGCCTCCTGTGTATATTACACAAAGGGAATGAAGTGTTATTGAACTGCAGCATTTGTCTCGTGCTTTCCAAGGACTTGAGTATGGTGCAGAAGCACTTAGAAATAACTACACTGTTATTCATAGCTGAAGAAGAGAAAAAAATTGTAATTGGGTGGATTTTTTTTTTTGTCATTCTCTATAATCTTACTTTTAATCATGCCTCTTGAAAAAAAACCCTCTAATGCTGTACAAGCTTTTATTTTCTATACAAACCAGGCTTGGTTGTATTTAGTTCAGTTTAACTGATGTGTATCCATATGCAAGGAAAACCTGAAAAGACCACCTTGCCCTTTATAGTCATCATTTATTTATTTATATTGCATTTAAAAAGGACTTTACCCAAGGTAGAATATCCTTTGAATCAATTGAAATATTGATATAGGTCAGGAGAATTAGCTGTTTGGCTGTACATGAAAAAATTCACCTGTGAACCTACATTTAAAATTGGATTTACTTTTTTTTAAAATTTATTTTTGTTACAAGTCCCATCATTACTTCAAATACAGCAGCAAGCAAACAGCAGTTTGGCTCATTTCATAACTTGGAACTATTTGGTAAGGTGTTTAAATCTCTGGTCTTAATACTACAGCAAGCAGTTTGATTGATCTTAATGTGTTGATATCCACAGAAGCTTCTTAGCATACTTAGTGCTGGACATTACTGCACCACTCCTAGCTCAAATTGCAGCGAGATGTGTGATAATCTGCCCTTGTTGATCCCTGCCCCATCACATTTACCTTGCCAAGATGCATTTTGTTTTCAATGGCGCCAAGTCACAGAAAGCAATGCAGATTTGAGAGGAAGAGCAAGAAAAGCTTTGCTGGAACCAAAGACTAATTGGTCTATTTGCTGCTGAAAAATATTGGAGGATTTGTTCCTAGTCTGATTTTTCTGTAATCCAGATGACCAGTGTTTGCTAATTTGTTGTGGAAAAAAAAAAGCTGTGCTTGGCTGTAATTGAGATGGACTGTCCTTGGGAAAAGGGTAACATCCTCATCCAGACGTGTTGCCAGCTGCTTTGCTGGGGCTCTGGCGCCAGTCAGTGGAGCCTCACAGGAACCCCCCTGCACTCTGAGGGCACCAAGTGTGCCAAGGCCCAACTGACAGAGGCACCAGGAACACCATGCCCAGGACATCACAGAAAGCCCTGATGCTGGGTCTGCAGCATCTTCTTGTGTGCAGAAGTGGAGGCATCCAGCCAAATCCAGGGTAGATCAGTTTGCTAACAATATTTCTGCCTACTGTGAGGCCTGGTGATCTGTTTTATTTTGACTGATGGTTGCGCATTGACTTGTGAAAACACATTGTCTGAGAGCATTGGAGAAAACTTTGTCCTTTTTCAGTGCAAAGCAGTCTTCCTTTGAATAGCAATTCAGGCCCCAGCAAGGATGCTGTGATGTTCATATGCTTAATTCTTTGTGTAGCTGATCAGGATTCTGAGCATCTCAGGTCTTTCAATTGATGAGATTTCTTTTCATGTGGGTCCAAGTAATTGGGTGGAGGGTGTGTGGGGGTGTGTGTGTGGGTGTGTGTGTGTGTACCCTTCAGCAACAAGGATTATGGTCCCTTAGGGGAGCAGTTACTCCAAGTCATTTGAACCCTGGGTGCTCTAGGCCTTAGCCTTGACCAGGAAGATGAGAATTCTTCAGGTAATATTCCAGGCTTGAAATGCTGATGACAGTTTAACAGTTTATATGGACAGGTAGGTGTCATTTTATGGCACCATGAATAATCTGAGAGATGGGGGGGAAAGTGGTTTGAGGAATTTGAATAGGGAAGGATTATTTTCAAATACAGGACTCAATCTCCATCACTCTGTATGATGTGTAAAGCTTACACTTAGAAGCCATGATACTGTTTTGCCAATAACATGTAAGCTGAATAAATATTTCCAATTATGGCTTCAAAGCAGTAAATGCACCTTTTTCTGAGTTAGTGCTTTGTTGCAGACCAAGTAAAATTCCAAACTGCCCAGGTAGGTTTATTTCCCATAATTTGAAAGCAAGAAAAAAAGATGCCCAGAGTCTCTTGATTCCATGTGATTTGTAATACACATGGAATACCTTGATGTGGGAGTTCAGTGGATGCTGAGTGTGTTTTATGATGGGTGTCTTTGGGTTTTCTTTAACAGTGAAGCCCAGCAGCACCTGAGTTAGACCTGTGTTCTTACTGCTAGCTTAGCCAGCCTGTTCTTTTGACACTGTTAAGTGCCCCAGGTAGCCTGAGTTGTCCTAAGGCTTTTACCAAGAGCAGGCATGATCTAATTTGAGGAAACCCAAGTGGAAGGATTGTTTTCCTTCCTTGAATGGCATGGGGAGTAGTGCTGTGTTCTCTAATGTGGATTAAGCAGTAAAGAAGTTGCTTAATGATCTTTTATCTCAGAAAGATACAGTAGCAGAATGGAAGAGCTTAAGTCTGTGCTTCAAATGTGCCAAGTGCTTGTGCAATATACAATTACAAGAAAATGCCATGTTCCATTATGGTAATTCTGTTATTTCCCCACTAAGTGGGTAATTCAGGGAATGTAAGTGATACAGCATTATGAAGGATGTTCTGGGATTCATCTTGTGCTTTCTGAACTATGTGGAGTCTTTCTGCAGAATCCAAGGGACATTGAATAAGGTCCTGTGATTAAGATTCTGTGGAAATATCATCTGTTTAGCTTACCAAGTTTTCACTGTTGAATAAATGCTGATTTAAATGTGTAAACTGTGTGAATTTGTAGTGATGTGATTATTGCATCCTGTTGTAGACAGATTTGTGTATATTGGGGTTAGGAGAAAATGGAAAAATCTTGCTTTAAAAATCCGAAGACCATATGTAAAAAGTAATGGTGAAACAGAAGAAACTTCCTTATTTATTTTCCTGTAAACAGCAAATTAGGAGTGAAAAGAAATGAGCCATGAAGGTTAAATAGGCACTAAAATCTGAAGACCAAAAGACTATTTTTTATTAGTATTTAATACCATTGAAAGGATTTTATTAAAAGGTTGAATTCCTCCTAATTGCTCTAATATGGATATGAAGTAAGAAAGCTGGAATGCATTTACCTTAGGCCACATCGAAACCAACAGCTGCTATGAATAAAAAATAGTGTGTTTTGGTAACTTAAGATTTTTTTTGTTTTAGTAATGTAAAGGAAAAATAATCTTCCTTTAATACCTGTTTTCCTCTTCTACTCTTGATTTTAATTACTAGTGATACTCTCCTGAAAGCTCAAAGATACAACCATCTGTTGTCACTGAGCCCAGACCCTTCATACTTGTTTCCAGTGTCTTCAAGGCTCTCAGTGAGAGAGTTTGCAGAAGTTCAGAGGAAAAAGTTTTGAAGAAAATCTACTTTTGAAACAACCTTGTTCTGTGATTCTTACAGGAAGTGAATGGCACATTGCTATGTATGTCAAACCCTAACATTCCCAAATGAGAGCTCTAGGGAGCCAATCCTGTCAGGAAGCACCTCTGCTGCTGCAGGTCAGAGCCATTCCCTGGGGAAAACAAAAATCCTGTCAAGTCCATGGAGGTCTGTTGCTCTATACATGCCATGGGATGTTCTCAATTACACATAATTGTGGGAAATACCTCTCTTATTTGCAGGAGTTGGAGTATGTGTTTTTTTTTTTTATGACTTCCACACTCTATTGGCAAATGTACATTTACATGTATATGAAATTACTTCACTGCATGTCCCAGGCCTTATTCTTGACTCATGAGACATAATGTGATAGAAGACAATAAGTTTGTGTACTTGAATGTATTTAGGGCATTTGAAGCTGGAAGTGCATTCCTTTATTGATGTAGAAATTTTAGTTGAAATACTGCTTTGTATGTCACAAAACTTAAAATGTATGAAAGAAAAACCTCCTGCCCTTGAGTAAATTACCCAAAGTGATAAATGTAGAATTTGGGGGCTTATCTCTACCTGCTGTATATCTGTTCTGTGGTACAGGACTGATGGTTGGGCTGCTTGCTTATTTTTCTTTCTGTGGAGGTATTTTTTGTTCCCCCACCTCCTGTTTGGGGTGATTCAGTATCATTTGAGTCAATTGGCATCTATAAATCAGGTTAAGCTGATTGAAGCATTTCTCCTGTCCACCTCTCTCTTTCATCTTCCTGCTCTGTACCAGTTTGTCATCATGGCCGGGAAAGAACTAAGGTAAAAATATCAGAAAATGTTGCTCTTGTCATATTTTCATCCCCAGATATGAGTGTGTCAGTCAGATGGATTTGTATCACTTTGCTGCATGTCCCATATGGGAAATGGAAGGGCAACAAACTTATCCAAGCCTATATAGAGAAGTAGTTCCCGTGCTCTGTATGCCCATGGTTTTGAGCATTAACTTCTGACTAATTCCATACTGTTCAGAAACAGGGGAGTCAATGTATGTTTGTGTTGCATTAAGTCACTGCTCTGGGGTAGTTCAGTTCCTGGCAGTGGCTAATAGGTCACATGAGGCTTGTTGCTAGTGAGCAGAACTGTGGAGAGTAACTAAACGAGGACACTTTTATTGCAAAATAGCNGATCTAATTTGAGGAAACCCAAGTGGAAGGATTGTTTTCCTTCCTTGAATGGCATGGGGAGTAGTGCTGTGTTCTCTAATGTGGATTAAGCAGTAAAGAAGTTGCTTAATGATCTTTTACCTCAGAAAGATACAGTAGCAGAATGGAAGAGCTTAAGTCTGTGCTTCAAATGTGCCAAGTGCTTGTGCAATATACAATTACAAGAAAATGCCATGTTCCATTATGGTAATTCTGTTATTTCCCCACTAAGTGGGTAATTCAGGGAATGTAAGTGATACAGCATTATGAAGGATGTTCTGGGATTCATCTTGTGCTTTCTGAACTATGTGGAGTCTTTCTGCAGAATCCAAGGGACATTGAATAAGGTCCTGTGATTAAGATTCTGTGGAAATATCATCTGTTTAGCTTACCAAGTTTTCACTGTTGAATAAATGCTGATTTAAATGTGTAAACTGTGTGAATTTGTAGTGATGTGATTATTGCATCCTGTTGTAGACAGATTTGTGTATATTGGGGTTAGGAGAAAATGGAAAAATCTTGCTTTAAAAATCCGAAGACCATATGTAAAAAGTAATGGTGAAACAGAAGAAACTTCCTTATTTATTTTCCTGTAAACAGCAAATTAGGAGTGAAAAGAAATGAGCCATGAAGGTTAAATAGGCACTAAAATCTGAAGACCAAAAGACTATTTTTTATTAGTGAGATATTGAATTACTACAATGAAACCTTGAAAGCGTTCATTGTAGAAGAGAAAGCTTACTGTAGGAAACAAGATAGCATGTGATAACCATGCTCAGTGCGAAAAGTTCAACATATCTACTTATATATACGTAGAATATGATATTTCAGAGCAACTGAAAAACGGTTCGCATTAGAAGGGAAAGCTTGCTGTAGGTAAGAAGACAG
>VYZU01091255.1:0-29145 GCA_013401355.1 Ceyx cyanopectus | reverse complement strand
TTTTTTTTTTTTATGACTTCCACACTCTATTGGCAAATGTACATTTACATGTATATGAAATTACTTCACTGCATGTCCCAGGCCTTATTCTTGACTCATGAGACATAATGTGATAGAAGACAATAAGTTTGTGTACTTGAATGTATTTAGGGCATTTGAAGCTGGAAGTGCATTCCTTTATTGATGTAGAAATTTTAGTTGAAATACTGCTTTGTATGTCACAAAACTTAAAATGTATGAAAGAAAAACCTCCTGCCCTTGAGTAAATTACCCAAAGTGATAAATGTAGAATTTGGGGGCTTATCTCTACCTGCTGTATATCTGTTCTGTGGTACAGGACTGATGGTTGGGCTGCTTGCTTATTTTTCTTTCTGTGGAGGTATTTTTTGTTCCCCCACCTCCTGTTTGGGGTGATTCAGTATCATTTGAGTCAATTGGCATCTATAAATCAGGTTAAGCTGATTGAAGCATTTCTCCTGTCCACCTCTCTCTTTCATCTTCCTGCTCTGTACCAGTTTGTCATCATGGCCGGGAAAGAACTAAGGTAAAAATATCAGAAAATGTTGCTCTTGTCATATTTTCATCCCCAGATATGAGTGTGTCAGTCAGATGGATTTGTATCACTTTGCTGCATGTCCCATATGGGAAATGGAAGGGCAACAAACTTATCCAAGCCTATATAGAGAAGTAGTTCCCGTGCTCTGTATGCCCATGGTTTTGAGCATTAACTTCTGACTAATTCCATACTGTTCAGAAACAGGGGAGTCAATGTATGTTTGTGTTGCATTAAGTCACTGCTCTGGGGTAGTTCAGTTCCTGGCAGTGGCTAATAGGTCACATGAGGCTTGTTGCTAGTGAGCAGAACTGTGGAGAGTAACTAAACGAGGACACTTTTATTGCAAAATAGCATATTAGATAATTACACATCACATAAAACATGAATTAATTGAAAAGAGAAGTTAAAATGGTTATGGAGGAAAGTGGCATATTAGAGCCATTTTTATTGTTTCTGAAGTGTCCCTTGGCTTTGGTATAAGACTACTGTCTACTGTGTCTGTCCTGTGCATAACTGAACACAAGCAGGAGCCTTAGAAAAAACATCTTTCTGAAAGGTTTGATTAGAACCTGACACTACCATTTAACTTGGCTTTACTGAGGAATGTAAGTTTTATGACTTCTATAGGCTTTGCAATACATTCCTTTACATACATGTTGAGAATTCTTACACTGCATGCAAGTGTGTGTGAGAAGTTGAGAGAAAGCTGCATTGCCACTGCCCAGGCACCCAGCTCCACAGGACAAGGAGGGAACCTGGAGCTGGGTGCCTTGCTTTGGGCTGTACTGCCTTACACAGTGTGCATGGAACTGCTAATACTGCTGTTCCTGTGATGAAATTTACCTTGAGCAGTTCATATTCACATCTGCATTGACCTTTCTGTAGTATCATAATGCCCTCTGAAATTCTCCCCACCCAACCAAGAAGTATTTTAATGAAGAAATATGAATACATCATTAATTAGATTTATTGATGGTCTAATTGTTCTGCATGCATTAAGGGGTGTAGAGATGCAAAGCCTGCTTTACAAAGCAGCCTCGTTGCTTTGGCCTTTTATAGTTCAGAGGTAATTCAACAAGAGAACTATTAAATGATGAGGTAAAATGCAAGCTCTGCTACCAAATTGAGAAGATAGATATTGACTAGGTGTTGTGTCACTAGAACCAGACATGCAGGCTCCCTGAAGTTTTAATTCTTGATTTAATTTCTTGATAATGTGGCACAGTTGTAAGTATGTGTCTGAGACAAGGAAAAAATGACAAGCTGAGCCATTAGGGAGTCTGTATCTACTTATTGCTCCACTCCACCCTGCCTGAATCCTGGTTTTCCCCAAGTAATAGAAGTGTGTGATAGAACCATTATCTGACAGTAGGACAGGGATTCAGACAAAATTAAACAAAAGATCACTTAAAAGCTTAAATGGTATGACTCTAATTAAACAGGCACTCACTAAAGCTAGTTCCCAAATGTTACATATTTATATATGTGTAGATCTGTTGCTCAGGCTGAGTCAGACTATGATTAGCTTCTCATAAATCTCAGGGGAAAATATTTGCATTTGGGGTTTATTCATATAGTTAATGTGCTGGGAATGGGTGCAGCCCTAGTTATTAAGTGAAAAACTTCTATGAACATCTTTAAATGAGAAGCTAAAGCAAAACTATTGGCTGAGTGTTAAAGGTAAAGGCAGGGATATGTTGTAAGCTTTAAAGTGGATTTACAAGCTTCTCAAATACAGACTGTGTAGCTACCTTTTAGAGGGTGATAAATTTATCTGGTAATGTACAGTAGCTTCCAGTGCAAATAGTGTGAGTTCTGGAAGCAGTTTGGCCTCAGTTAATCAAGCTTCAGGCAGTATGAGGTGTTAATGAGCCCTCCTCTCCTGGTACAGCCCCAGTGTTTTGGTTTGTGATAAGGTTGCCAGCATTGATGAACTGGTTGTTTCTGCAGAGAAGGTTTTAACTCGGGTCTATCCTGTGTGTAGTTGCCATTGTTGTCTCAGTGGGCTTATTACAGAATTCCTGTATAGCAAAACCCATGACTTGTGATGCTCTGTTAAATGCATTTATAGCACATAGAGCAGTGCAGTTTTGGTGAGGTGCCTCATGTGTGAGTAAGGAACACACTGACCATGGTGCACCAGTAGTGACAGCTGTGGCAGTAAGGGGTGTTGCCATATTGATGAGGTGTTGTTGGAACAGACATTAACATCAGGAACCATAATATTAAATGGCTTTCAGTAGTAGCCAGACTGCTTTAAGTATAAAACACGTTGTCATTTTAGACTCCTCATTATTACTTCATAGCTGTTACATCAGTTTTCTGTTTTTTGTTTTGGTGGTTGAGGGTTTTTTGTTTTTCCTTTTCAGTCTTGCAGGCACTGGAGCATTTTACCTAGATAAAAAATAAATCCTCACATGACTTCTGAAGAGTTATTCCTAATCTACTTGTGTTACTATGTGGTGGCTTTTTAAGTAAACACTGAAGATGACACAACTTGCTACACTTCAGCCCTGCAAACCTGAAAAATGAAACTAATTGCTTCTGAAAAAATACTGAAATATTTTAAAAAAATCTGTTAATTGTCTTCATAAAGACTTAATGTTACCAAAGAGACTGTGAGGTCAAGTTTCTCCCATGAGTGAGCAATGGGTGTGATTCTGACCCACTGTTTGTGCACCTACCCCATGGAAAACCACTTCCATAACTGAAGTCAGATGAATGTTCTTTTCTGGTTTTCACAGTGGCCAACAGATCTGTCCCTGTAGAAAATAGTGAACTGTGGACACTACAACATTTTACAGCTAACAGCAAGAAGACCTCTGTCTTCTGTGGAGACCACAACGTGGTGTTCTGGCATTGCAGGTTTGATCTACTGGAATTCACCAAGCTTGAGGAGATGGACAAGGGCAGCACAGAACCCTGCTGAGAGTCTCATTAATTTCATTTTACCCACTACTATTTTGTGTCCTGTTAGATGTTCAGATGGCTAGAGTAGTACAGTTTATTTCCTGGTCCTTATTTACTTGGTGATATTTTGTGTCTTTATTAGTTAATTTATTGGGAAAGATGATTAAAAACAAAGCAGAAGAGACATGCTGGGTGTTGATGCTGGGTGCAGCTTATTAATAAATAAGCCCATATGAGTTGGCAAATCTGTAAGCAAACAAATGAGAGAAAGCAAGGCTGTTGAGCAGGAGTGTCTGAATTATGAAGTACCCGCCTGAACTCGGTTGTCGGGGACAAAATTTACTGCCTGTGAATTTCCTGCTGACAGTTACAATGGTGGTGATTTTCTTAATTCTTGATTTTCTTATTCACCTGTATCACTTAGAGATAATTATGACATTGCCACTGTGTTGTATTATGTTGATGTTAAATACGGAGACTATTTTTTTAGTAGGTAGAGTGGAAAGCTAGTTTGGGTCAGTATTAACTTACTCCACTTAGCCATGAGATGGAATACTTTGTGGGACACAGTCATACACTCCCCTCACTCCTGGAGAGCTCACCGTGCCTATTAAAAGCAGAGACAATTGTACAAACACAGTAAACTGTAGGTTCCTATTATTTGCAACTAAAACCCACATGCTTCAGTAAAGAAACAAAAATATAAGGTCATAGTATTGGTTGCATCTTCCTTAGGGGTGGTACCCAAGAGGTTCCAGTTAAGTAACAAATACTGGGTTTAGTGTCTTCAGATAAAAAATTATGGCAATGGTGTTTTTTTCATCCTGTCATATGAACAGAGGAAGGTAGGATAAATAGATAGAAGAGAAAAGCCAGGCAAGGATGGAGGTGGGGGAGGAAGGCTGGAAATAGCAATATAGGTAGCTAGGTCTGGTGTCAGCTTGACACCAGGTGAATAAATCTGCAGATGTTTATGGTGTGAAGGGAAAGGTTCAGCTGCATTGATAGAGATTGTTTACTTAAGCTGGACTGTCTCCATGTGATCCCATGAGAGCCATGTGAGGCTATTTCTACAAATTAATCAGCATTTAGAGCTTTTTATTACCTTTTTATTCCCCATACAAGGATCCATCAAGAAAAACTAATCTATTCCTAGTAGAATTAGGGTCATGAAGGAAATGGAAACCTTCATTTCTGGAGGCCCTGCTTTCAAAGTGAAAGTCCATTTGTTCTGGTCTAAAAAAAAAAGTGAATTGGCTTATCTAAAGTTACAAGAGTGAAACCATCTTGGAGTAAGAATTTGAGGGTAGAAGAGGAATTAATATTTACAAATTTAATATTACTTAGGTATGTTTTCAGAGCTGGTCAGTGCTCTGATGTGTTTCACCTCTGTTTTGTTGCTCAAGGAACAGCTCTGTAAGGTCTTCAGGTTCACATAGTTGTCCATAACTAGGCATATAAAGTAATACTCCTCAGACCACCAAAAACAAGAGTTTTGGGTAAACAGAAGTACATCAAATGTGTTTCAGATAAGTTAATTAGATTGCTGTTGCTCTGCCCTAATGGCTGCAAACCTTCATCTCCAGTTGTCAGTAGATAGCCAGTATCCTTGTAGTGCTGGCTGCCTGGGCTATTTTGCCTTGGCTCTGGTTGTCATCTTGCTCCTAACAGTCATACTTGAGTGTTATTTGGTTATTTATTAGCAGAAATTAACTAGATATTTGTTTATCAAACTCAAATTGAAAGGGACTGGTGAAGCATTTTAACGAGGAATCCTAAACAACTTTTCTCCTCTTTCTGGCTCAATGAATATTTATGTATTTCATATCAAATAGTATAGTTCTTCTGGGAAGAGCTGAAGGTAACTCACCTCAGAAACCTTTAAAGCTGGGTGACTGCTTTGAAAGGTGGCAGACTTTAGTTAATTAATTTTTGACACTAATTGGTTAGACTGTACTGGTAATCTTCAGACTGTGTAACAAAAAAGCACAGATAGGAACAGTACCTCAGGCTGCCTTTGAAGACCCTTGTGTAGAAGGTGTCTGGTATTTACTAATTTCAGAGATAAAAAAAAATAATTTCTACATAGTGCCACAGTTGCAGTAGAAGACTAAGGAGACTTTTCCCAGGTAAAAAGGAATTTTCATGTAATGGAATTTCCATAAAATGGAAATTTGGGCTTCCAGCAGTGTTTTGTGTTCTGATGCATAAAATAGTGTAGAATTTCTTCCCCTTTGAAAAACCTTAAACTGCTCCTTTTTTTTTTCCCACCATACCTTCTCTTGATTTAGTTTTTCATCTTGCTTTAAGTCAGGAAAATTTGTCTTGGTGTATGTTTCCAGAACACAGTGTAAAGGAGTGAGGGGAGAATTGGAGTGTTCAGTCTGAAATAATTATTTTTGCCCTCCTGTATCTGTACTTTCAGGGAACTAGAAAGTATCTATTGGGTGTTTGAGTGTTGTTTTATTGGAGTTTTGTTTTCTCTTTCAAACCCTTGGTAGGTGCTTCATCCCTTACACCTATGAGGGAATTTAGGGCCTTAGGACTTGAATTAATTTTGAATTTAATACTAATTTGTTTTCAGTAAACTTGCAATAATTCTGTATTTCACAGCTGAGACTATGCACAGGTCATGATAAAAGATGCTCAATGAAATATCATTAAACATCCACTACTTGGAACATGATTTAGCTATATAGCAGAACTAATTTCAGCCTCCTCAATACTGCCTCTCCCCTCCCATGTTTTTTTCCCTTTTTCTGTACACACAGGTTTGCCATAGGAGGCTCAAATGAGCTTTGCAGCACTTCAGATGAAAATTGAGGTATTAGGGTGCTGCAGTGCAACTGATCAGTTAATTACCTAATAGAGATTAGAAGAGTCATGCAATAAAAAATTCAATTAAAGGGGATGGTTGCTTAATATGTTGATAACTCTTTCTACAGGCGACCAAAATTACAATTATGTGTAGCTAAGAGTATTATTTTGTCTGTTTCCTATTGACTTCACACCCTGCACTGCTCTGCTCCACCCACTGCATTCTAGTCCTAAATGTTACATAAGTCCCCTGTAGTTATTTAATGGTCGTGCCGAGGAGTGTGAATTTTGAAGTGAATGATTAGAAATGCATAGATGGGAGAAATTAAGCAATTCTGTGAGCTTAACTAACAAATTAAAGAGGATGATCCATTGCCTGTGAAGTGAGAAGATGGGGTTTGCCTTTGACTTCAAGCATAAGAATGTGTGAAATCTTGCTATTTGATTTGGAATTGTGGTGGTTTTGTGCAGTATTAGTAGATGCAGAGGTGATTTTAACCTATGGCCTCTAATCCAGAAGTCAGATTTAATATTCTACTAGGTCTAATCTACAATAAGTCATGCAAGATCTTTCAGTACAAGTTTCTTCTGGCAGCTTCTAACCAAATGTTAAGGTAGGACTTTGGTATTAAATGTTCTGAGTTCTACCAGACCTAGACATCCATAAACATGACAGGCAAGTGTTCTGTGTGTAACTGCAGGTACAGACCCTGTGTGTAAGATAGTTCCTTTGAGTTCCCTTGGGAAATAACTTAGTGTCATAAATGTTTCTTGGAAAATAAAGCCACTTGGAAGTAAGCTAAAATACCTTAGTTCTTGAGTACAAATCAAAAGGAAGACTGACAAAATAAATAATTCTGATGTAGTGGCTCTGGTTCAAGGGTTGGGTGTTTGGTGTTCCTTGAAAAATAAGAGAAACTGTTGAGTTCTGTCCTTCATAATGTCTGGAGATGGTATTACCAGGTCTCTTTGGTTTTAGATGTTCTAATAGATTTTCCCCAGTGTCTTTTATTGTTCCAGTTTGAAAATGCTTGGTCACTGAAGTAGGAACAGTGCAATCTTAGGTTAACATAAATTGCCTTCTACATCAGGTGCAGATTCCTATTTGTCCTCTAGAAATCCTTTAGTTATAGGAAGTGCCATAGAACCTAAAAGTCATTGTAGTGGCCTCAAAATGTGTTGATTGGATTAAGTGGCTCCTATGTAAAACTCTGTACTTTTACAGTCTAAATGTTAGTTTAACTTAATCACTATTTTTTTAATTTTATTATCATTATTCTTATTTGTTTTTACCTTATTTTGTGGTGTTTTTGCAGGTTGTTATTATTATTACACAGGAAAATAAAAATAGATGGGCATTTTTCAACTAAAAATGCATCAACTCTAAAATGTATTAAAAAACAGAGGAATAGTATAAAAGCCCTGGCAGAGTGTTCGGTCATACTGCTATCTTATCAGCTTCTGTGAACATGTATATATTTATGGGAAAGAAATTTTCTCACACTGTTGATTTGGATTACATTTTTCAGTTTTATGGATTGAACTTGAAAGAGGCAAAATCTAAATATTTTTTTTCATTTTAAAGCAACGATAGCTCTTTGAGGTTATTTTTGTAAAACCCAATTTTATTGTTGAAGTTAAGAAATAGAGATGTTACTTCCATCAATTTTAGTGGGAAATAAAATGGATTCACATTCCTAGATCAGTTGGGTGCTTTAGAAGCTCTCACTGGGTGGGCTGTTGCTTCCCCCTGGTTTTTAATCTCTGTCTCTCTGCAGAAGCCTTCCCTTCCCCTGACCTTTCTGCTCTGCCTGTCATAGCTAACTGCTGTATCCCCCATCTGTGCTGTGCAAAATACACTCAAAATTCCTAGAGCAACTCCAGAAAAAATCTGGGAGAAAACCCATTGTTTCCTTTGACAGGTAGAGTTGATGATCCTTTGATAGCTCTGCAGAAGTAAACTGAGTTTCTATATTTGAAGGGAAAGGTGTCTGTGAGGGTAGTACAAAGAACAGTCTGTGCTGTCAAGTACTGATTGCTCCAGGATCTTGTGCAGCCCTGCAGAAGCTGCTTTATTTGTACAGGCCATGATTCTTCAGTTGGGGTTGGAGTGGGAGTGGTACACCAAATTCTAGAAACTTAAATTTTTATTGTTTCCTGTAACCTTTCATGTGCCGCTGTAGTTAAACTGCAGTGCATTTTGTTCATGTTGGGAGATGAAACTATCCAAGGAGCTGATATTGGGGAGCTCTATATACCAAATACCTTGAAAAAGGAAGGATAATGCACCCATGGTGATGTACCCAGGCTAGGTTTAAACACAAGAACTGTAATAAAACTATTGTAATGGATTAATGCTTCCTTCTGCAAGACATGTCCTTCTAGCCTATGTTTTCTTGATAAACATGTTTGGAGGTGCTGCTGTTCTACTGGAGAGAAATGTCATAAAATACTGTAACATGTCAGTATGGAAGTGACAGCAACAGATGCTTACAAGTTCTGTGTCTAATAATTGCACACCTATAATACAACCTCTTTATTATGACATAGCATGCTTGAGTTTCTTAGTGCTAAGAACAGTTGAAGATAACCACTGTGGCTTATACTGAATAAATCACTTAATAAAGTTTTAAACTTGAAAATAGATGAAGAACTGATTGAAACAAGTTCTAAGTCATAGTAGATAACTTTTGGGTAGCTTTCTTTTCAGTTCACAAACTGTTGGTGAAAACATATTAACAGTTGTTAACTTGTTAAACAGTGTTTGCTTCTGCCTTTCTGGGTGAGAGTTTGTTGTTCTTACCCCTAGTTAAAAACAGCTTTTTTCAGTTTGAGCTTCTGGTGACGGGCTGATAGGCTTATCCCAGGGAAGAAAGTAAGCTGGTCTCCTCCTCCTACCAGGATTCTGGTGCAGGTGCAAATTGCCAGTTTTCAGGAACATTTGCTAGTAATTGAAGACTTCATGGAAGGTTCTTGCCAATAAGCCAAGTGTTAGAAAGTGAGCAAAGCATCTGTAAGGCTGTGAACACGCTTGAAGCCCTGCAGAACCCCAGTGTGTGGTGGAGCAGGCATGATGAATATAACCTCAAGCAGGGGATTCAGTCTGTCAAATTTCCCTGCCAATTGCATTGATGACAACCTGGTGCCTTTTTGCAGAACAGTTCCCCTTACATAACACTGCAGGCATTTGCTGTCTGTGAAGTAGAAAAACTTGATAACAGAACAGCTTTTAAACAAAACAAACCCTGAAGGTTTGTTTTTCTTTGCTAATAGTTAGACTAATGAATTTATTTATTTATTTAACTCAAGTGTATCTGTTTTGTGTAACACTCAAGCTTGAAACATCCTCTTTGATCAGGTGGATTTCTGACCACCTTTACCTGAAGAAAATTATCTTAGAAAACTCCTCAGTAGTCTACTGCTTCTGGATCACTGTGTTCTAATGGTAGATGATCTTCAGAAGTTAAGACTGAGCCAAAAGGTATTTTTGATGTATTGGAGCACAGACTGTTTCACAGAAATAAACATTTCTCATTCCACTCAAGCATGAAGTGTTGAAATATTTTTCCACAAGTTAATGTTTTTGGGTATGTCTGTATATTACCCAGCCTTGTGACTCCCTGATTATCAAACATTGTTCCTACTAGAGTGGCTGCTATTGTGTTCCACTCAGAATTCTGGGAAGTGTCTAAGCAGGAGCAGATTCCTACTTTTGGGGTTATGTTATTGATCATTCTGTTGAGAAGTATGTATTTAAACTGCACAGAGATGATCACTTGAAGTGTTGTTTTGAGTCAAAAAGGAAGGTGTGTTTCTGCAGCAGTGCTCAGTTCACAGGAACAGTCACTGTGCATCAAGTACAAGACAAAGACAAAGCTTTGTTTTCTTTAACGGGTACAATCCAGTAATTTACAGCATGCATTTTGACAGTAAAATGCTTCCATGTAGTTGAGTGCTCTTAGTAGAGATACAAGCAGGGATTCCTGGTGTAATATTCAATTCAGAATAGGTTATGGTAAGTTACCAACACTGTCAGTATGTATGAAAAGGAGAAAATAACTATTGTAGTCTAAGAAGAACATCTTTTAACTGAAGTTACTAGATGAAGAAACAAAATAATGGCATAACCCTGTTGTATGATGAATGATTTTGTATAGAGTAGATGGAAATTTTCAGTTCTGATAACCATAGTAAGTAGAAGGAGCTACAACATAGAGGCAGGTTCTCAGGTAATAATTTTGGTCTGATAGGATGCTGTGGCTCACAGAAGACTGTATTAAAGGGACTAATACCACAGTTATTAGCAGCATGACTGCAAACAGAGTTGGGATTTTGTTCTGGCCACACTCAAGTCTTAGTAAAAAGATCCCTTTGAGAGGGATCCAGGTCTTTAGCTGGTGGACTGAACCATTAGAGATCCTGCCCTGATAAGATATGTTACAACACTCATGGTAGGTCAGAACAGAACTTGTCAGGGATGATGCTTGGACAGGGGAAATCTGTACTAAATCCTCAAGTGTGGAAATTATATGCTCATAGAGAGGATAAGACTATTGAGATCCAGATCTCTCAAGCTGGAAAAGTATCTAAAAAGCAAAGGTTTAGAAAATAGCTAGATCACAAAGGGCAAAACTGGAGTTTGCAAAATTAGTGTTATGCTTTACAGAGGAGGAAGGGAAGGAAGATACTTCAAGGAAAAGTCAAGTCTGAAAGTGAGAGATGGTCAGAGGCTTCATTTTTAACTTAGAAAACAGTTTTGCTGTTCATAAATCCCTACATCTTTGAAAAATCCAGTCCAGCTGGTATCCTGCTTGTGTGTCTGATTCAGTCGCTTGTAGAGCATGGAGAGGTGCAGCTTCACACATCTACCTGGTAATGGTGCTGCCATTGGTGTGGCACCTTCTAATACCAGTGACTGTAATCAATTAAGGTGTGTGGCAGAACATCTTCCCTCAAAGGTGCTTGTGTTCTGCCACTGCCTAATGGGCAGAGTTATTTCAATTTATCAGTGTTTTGATCAAAGAAGATCCATTGCTTGTTACTGTGACAGCAGCATAAAGCTCTCCTCATCAGGAAGTCCTGGAATCCAAGTAGCTGTGGAGAAGTAATAATGAGAAGACAAATAATAATCAAATGGAATGTGCAGAGTTGCAAGCCTCAGTAGGAAGGGGCTATTACTACATGGTCTGTAGCATCAAACACTGGGAACAAAGCAGGAGCACGGAGGGGTACAGCAGGGTGGGGTGAGGGCAGTGAGGAGTGTTGTGCCAGACTGGAACAGTGGAGCACACTGTAGGGCACACAAGGCTGTGGAGCTTTTAATATAAGGAAAAAACCATCATGGTAAACATTCTAAAATCAGTATTAAGAAACCAACTGAGCAAAAAATCCCAAGTGTCACATCTTTGATATTTTATCATCTCTGCTTCTGAGATGGTAAAATTTTGTGTTAGTAATTGTTAACTTATCAATTATTGTTGGAATTGTGGCTTCCTTGCAGATATTTCGAGGTGTGATATGTTCTTCAGATAAAGAACAAGTTTTTCCCAGATTTAATAATCACTTCTGTGTTAGCCATTTCCTCCCAGGAGTTCAACGTTGGTAGCGGTTATGTTCCTTTTGTTTGTATTTAGCTTTATATCCATAAGTGATCAAATGTAATGAAAGAAATCCCAAAACACCAGTAGAAGCTGGTCTCTAATGTTAATTGCTTCATATTCCTCAAGTAATTTAAAGAGGCAACTCTAAGTAGTAGAAGTAAAAATGCATTTTACATACCAGTACTTTTAGCAGGCTAATGGTAGAGCTTGTAAAAATAACAACAGCAGTCCATTCAAAACTGCTAAAAATACCACATGGCTATTACAGCTCATTATGGAGCACAAGGGGACTGAAATTACAAAGGAAAGGTCTGCCCTTGCTCCTGCCCTTCTGTGTGTGTAAATTGTGGAAACTTGTACAAAACCCATCATTTCCATGGTAGTGCAGCTTGGATCAGCAGTTATTCCTCATTCTATGTATTAATGTTGCTAATTGTGTAATGTGCCATATTGTTCTGAAGCTTGTACAGCTTCTGTGGTCATGGTAGGTCTGTATGTCCCTGTTGGCTTAGGCTTTTCAGTATTTTACTCCTTTTCTGAGCAGAAATCTGGAGTGGCAGCCAGCAGCTCAGCTTTCTGCAGGTGTGAAGCATGGGATGAGTCAGAGTGAGAGGTACACATCTGATGCTGAGTGTCCTAGAGCATTACATGTGTGCAGGCTTCTGCAGTTCTTCTAGCCCATGAGATGGGTAATGTCTTGAACAAGTGCTTCTCTATTTACCATGCTGGTGGTTTTCATGAACTTTTCTGTATTAGAATGTCTGATAGGTTTTATTGATATTTTCCGAAGAAATCAAATGAAAAAAAGCAGTAAGTTCAACTGCTTGGGCTGCTCTCTGAGATATAATTGCAAGTAGTCTGGCTATAGCTGTATATCAAGTTAAATCTAATTGTCTCCTCCTTTCTGGATGCTTTCATATTCAGTGAGAGCATTTGGAGATAGATCCTTTAGTGAGACTTAGTGTCCCTTGAGGAGATGAGAGAATACCTTTATATTTGTGTCCTTTACCTGATACCTCAGTGAAGTCAATGTTGGTACCTACAGCAGTAATTTCACTTTTCATTACACAGGGCAAAGCAGTACTTTCATATGTACAGTCTTTGGACCTCATGCAAAATCTCAGATAATAAAAACTGTGTATTTGTTTTAATTGCCTGATTGAGACCAGTGTCAATAACGTAGGGGACTTAGTGCTGTGGTTGTAGGAGAGAGGAAATCCATGAATAGTCACTGCTCAGCCTGTGCAGTGAACAGAGGGTTCTACCTGCCTAACTGTATAATGTTTTAAAATCAAAAAAAGCATTTAAAATGAATTGTTTTGGAAGTGTTATTTTCAAGAATCTGAAAATGTAATGGTTTTAAAATGACACACACAATGAAACATCTTTTTGTGTTTGTATTCCAAGTGGAATGGACTAATTTGTCCAAAACTTCCAGAAATATGTTTTCAATCAAAAAACAAAGCTAAGATGATTTTGGTACTCAAGGTGGAAACTGCTGAAATCTGTTTAATTAGACTGGAAATATTTCTGCAGCCTTAAATGTAGTATAAACTGCCTGCATAAAGGATTTGGCACTTCTCCACTCCTCTTATTTGGCACAGTTTTACCACTTGAATTTTGTGAAGGTTAGCAGATCTCCAGACTGACACAGTACATGTTAATTCATTTTGTTCAGTGAAGTGGCTTCAGGATGTCATATAAAACATATACATTCATTCCTAGTCTTTGCCTAGTGATAGTCCAGAGTTCAGTCCCAAAGGTTACACTGCAGTTGTAGTACAGGGGCTGTCCTGACCCTCAACTGTGACAACTTCAGACCCAGTGTGCCAGATGCCACTGTCCTCTGCCTCGGGGAACAGCAGTTGTGCAACTGCAGTAAATGCAAGGCCTTGCATTTTAATGATCAAGCACCTGCCCATCTTTAAGTGATTGTCTTAAGTAAGAGAGGAAGAATCTGTCTTTTATCACTGGAATAGAACTAAATTGGTGTTTGAGCCTCTGGGCAAGTGACTCAGCAGTTCAAGCTGAAGTCCATTCCCAAGATTTGAAAAGCATTAAGCAAAACCAACCAACCTCCCCCCACCAAAAAAAGTGAAAAAAGCAGAACTCATCTCAGACCAGCACCAGACAGCACTGCCTGCCACTAAATTTAACATCTGATTTTTGTAAATGTAGGTTTAATGGGGAAAAAGTTAAGTTGGAAACCACTGGAATAAAAATACTGGTATATTGGTGAGAATGGCATGCACTTAAATCCCTCATCTAATTAAAAAGCAAAAGGAGTTAGTTCCCCAACTTCCATATTACTGAGTTAGACCAGAGGAAACAGACCAGTATTTTCTCAGTCAGTTCTGCTTTTGATTCCTGCTCCATGTGTGTCTGAAAGGTCAGAACCTTTCCTTAATGCCCCCAGCCATTGCTGTCACTGGTCCCTGGGGGCTGCTGCTACAAGTGAGGCCCAGCAGATGCCCCAGCAAACGTGTGCTGCTGAACCTGGGGCAGGCTGGAGTGGTGTGCTTTGGAGACATCAATCAGGTGATAATTGCAGATTGTTTAATGAAGCTATGCACCAGGAATGTAAAGAAAATGGATGGGAATACCTGAAGGGAAACTAGCTGTGTGTACTTTGTCACTGGTAGTTAGGTCAGAACAGCCTGAAAGAACAAGGTATTGCTGTAGAGGACTTGGGAATAACCTGACTTATAAATACCCCATTTTAGATAGACTTTGCAGTGATTGTTTCTAGATAGAGAAGCTTAGTGGGCTGTTAATGTTGTGATCTTTATGCCCAGGGCTGCAATACTTAATTCTCATCCCATCATTAGACTTTCAATCCATTTGCTTTTATTGCAGTTTTCTATTTTAAAAAACAAGTTTCCTAATTCTCTTTGTTGTCACACTTGCTGCTGAAGATCTGTTCTGATGCTCTGTGCCTCAGATGCTTTGGCTGCAGATTGGTTCAGGTGGTGCTTTCTCAAGCAGACATGGAGAGGCAGTGATTTTGATAATGATCAGAAAACAAAAATGAACTGTTCTAAGCACAAGTACCTCTTCACAGGGAGGAAATATGGATTCCCTGTCTAAATGTAATATAATTACAGGTAGTGTGCTCAGTAATGATAAACATAGCTATCCCTTTCTGAGGGGAGAAAAAAATCCCCACTTGGCTTTCCTGTCTTGTCAAAAAAAACCCAGGCTTTTGGAGAGACTGGCAAAGGAGTATTGCAATTCAGTCCTGATAAACCCAGAACTGCTCAATGTCCCAGTAACTGTTATTTTTCCAGAATTTGACCTCAACCACTGCTACTATTGCTGCATGCTGGGGAGACAGACCCACTGTAGACACTGACTATAGCTGCTGGCACAGTATAAATAGGGGATGTACGTAGGGCAGGTTTAAGAGGAGCTTTTGGTTTCCTTAGTAAGTGTCACAAAGCATCTGTTACTGAGGAGTATGGGAGAGACAAATCTACCAGAGTACCTTAGGATGTGATTTTGTGTTGACAGATCCAAGTGAGGCAGTGTCACAACACTCGGGATGTTTTGTGTGTGCCTGGGTGCATGAAGGTGGTGGGAGGTGCTGTAATGCTCAGTGCTGCTGCAATACCTGTGCCATCTAGCTCACTTGTCTAGATTTCATAGAGTTCATCCTTGTGTATTATCTGGAAGATTGTTCCATTATTAAGCAATGTTTGTAGCAGTCTTTTCTATGACTTCAAATGTAAGTTCACGTTAAAGGACACTCAGCCTTTGCATTGCTCTGTGTGAGGTCACTGCCAAGACAGCTGCTGAGACAGTGTTTGCTGCTTAGGATGCTGAGTCAACAGTTAGATGTTAATTGAGAAGTTGGTAGCAGGTGTTTTATAAATACCTTTTGATGCTAATGACTTCCCGAAATAAGTTTTTCAGGATCAATGAAGCTGTTAAGGGTTATGAGAGTGGCAGATCACCACAGAGCTGAGAAACTTTATTCATTGCTAGCAAAGAGTAGAACAAATGTTTTAACCATTTATTTGGCTTCAATTTGAGAGCTTCTTCAGCTGTATTAAGGAAAAGCACCTAACCCCCCCCCCCCCCAAAAAATGGCACAGACAAGGTAAACTGGGAGAGAAATGGTGTGGGGTGTGCATGTTGGTTTGTGGTGTTTGGTTTCTTTTCCTTTGACTTGGGGAACCTTTCCTTTGATTACTGTTATTCACTGACATAGGAACATCTTTTAACAGGTAATTCTGTAGTTCACAATGTGTTATTAGCTATGATCTTTGCCTGCTGTGCTGTTTCAGTAGCTGAAACACAGCAAAGTTACTTAACCTGGAAAACTACCTTTGAGTGAAGATTTTGCACTAGCAATGCAGCTCTGGCAGTTGATTTTGACCTTAGCATTCAGGAAAAAAATCCTAAATTATATTAGCAAACTTTTAGTAAATATTACTAGTTTTTAAACTAATCTCCATGATTTCACTTGAAAATCTCATGTGAATTATAAATGTACCTGATAATATAATTTTAGAGTAGTATATGAAAGGAAGAAAACTTGTCTGACCACAAGCAGTTGGGAAGCATTGCTACTTTCAAGAAAGGTGATCATTAATTTTAACCCTAACAAGCACATGATGAAAGGTGGGGAAAAGGAAAATGTGATTACACTACCTTTATCCAAATAGATATTTAATTTAGATAGATGTAGGAATTTCTATGAAGACAGAATTACAATAGATTTTGCAGGTTAAGCAAATAAAAAATATTTCTCAGAATATCTCCTAGGAAACTTCAATTATAAAATTACTTTCAAGTAATTTCCTGTGCAAAATTACCCTATAAATATACCCTGTGTGATTACTCTGGCACTAAAACCAAGAGAAGGTTTAAAGTTTCTCAAGAGTCCTTTTAAGAAACTGAATGGTTAGCAGTGTGTGACTTCTTGGACCTTTCAGGTGGTTTTGAAGTCATTTGAGAAAACATGGGAGTTCCTGGAAGATGGATTTACCCTGATAAGCTGTGGTACTCCTGGTTTCTTTGAGGTGATGGGAATTGGATGCTAACAGTTTCATTGTGATCTGAGCACTGGTGTAATGTAAACTGTCACCACTGACATTTTAATGCCCTGACAGCTTTGTTTGGGTAATTGTAAATTAGGCTAATAGACTTCTAGCTAGAAGAAGAGACCTCTTGTTCACCTTCTTCTTGAAGGGTGTTAAACAGATGTGCTCAGCAATTACTCATGTTGTTTAAATATGTAATATTTTACCCTTCATCTCCCACTTGTCCCGAGCAATAAGTAATGATGTAACTTTATCTAGGGTGTCATGTTGCCTAACTGTCTTTTTTTTGTTCACTAATGTTTCCTCAAATGAAAATTTTCTTATGGGGTAATATGTACCCATATTTGCAAACCTACTCAGCAGTGACTTCTACAACCTTTCTGAAAGCATGTGTCATCTATAATTAATCGGGCAACATAATTCACTATTCTAGGTCTTTTAACTACTCTCTATTTCATAAAAGCAAGTATTCCTCAATTGAACTAAGAGGGTAGATGTACCTAAACTAAATAGTTTAACAGTCATTTTATAATGGGGATTTTTCTCACTTTGCCCTGGATGATTTTTGTCATTTTTGCCATGACAGTTTAATTCACGGGTTTCCCTATTAAAGCTTCATAATAGACTTTGACTTAAGGTTTTCTCTTAAGTATATAAATGAAAAGTGAATTAGACTTTTATTATTATTAGACTTAGAATATGACACTGCAATTTATGGGAGGCCCCCTTGGAACTTTTACTTATATAAAATACATAAGACTATTTTGTGGGGTTCAGCTGTAGATGCTGTGTTAGAAACAGGAGAGGCATGAAGCCTGTATTCATGGCAATCCCTTGTTGTTCTATTGCAGCATTTTCATAGACATCTCCTTTACTGTTGGTGCTGTCAAATGGTTGAAGTGCTGTATTTTTCAGTCAAAATCAGGATGTAAATATATTATTCCTCTCTAATTTGCTGGTGTAAAATAAAAGGATGAATTCTGAAGTGCCTAATTGGAGCTTCATGCTGCAAGATTTTGATGTAAGATTACCATATGACAAATGGAAGTGTTTGTAGATACATTATTTTGAAGGCAGTAACATGATGTATGTATCTGCAGAATAGTTCAGCAGAGCTACCTTTTGCTTTGTTTCTGGAAGACCATGTTACCATTGGCCTCAGATACTGGAGTGTAAACAAGAATCATTAATAAATGGCAATTATTTAAAGAGGAAAAGGGAGTGAGTAAGCTGCCAATGGCAGGGCAGTTGGGCAGGTAAAGTGGCCATGAAACATTGATAGGGTGAATGTGGATTCATTCCCATGTCTACATGTAAACTCTCTATATTTATAATACTGTAAATATTTTGATTCCTGATGAACTTAAAATTCAGGGTGTTTTAAGGGAATAATAACATGAAGGATACAGAGAATGTGAAACGGAAACCTTTCATAGCACTCAGTGTGCTGTTCTAGATACTGCTACTGCTTTATGTGCCTGTTTTTACAGCTCCTTGCATATTGCAAAGGAGTTTAGTGGCTTCCATTCTTGAGATGAAGAAAGTGATGTTTATGAAATGAAAGATTAAACCTTATCCCTGAAGCACACTATAAATGTCTGGGTTTAAACATTTAGGAATCTGCTCCTGTTTCAATCTTAGGCTGCTCAGGAGAAGGAAGAATGAATGGGATAATTACATATAAGAATATTTTTCCTTTCTTTTAAAATGTATGACTTCATGCTGCATTCCTTTTGCCAACACTTAGACTCCTGTGGCACTCAAGTTTTCTATCAGGAGCTTCTGGTTGCCACTGCAAGGGTAGAAGATGTGCCCCTGCTCCCTGTATCATCCCTTGCCCAGCAGAATGGCAGGTGGCCCTACCACTAAGGCCACCTTCATTTTCCTCAGCTGTATAGAGAGCTTCCTTTGGGGTATTTCTGTTTGCTTCTTGACTGTTTAATTATAACTTAGTATAAACCTTAGTATTCTAAAAAACAGGATTTAGATTTCAGAAGTCCTTGCTTGTTTTCACCACCCATGTAGAATTGAAAGAATGTGAATTATTCCTTGATGGAGCAGAATTCTACACTGACAAAACACTGATGCAGTTGTGAATAACAGTGGAAAACAAGAACAAAAGCAGCAGAACAATACTGCAAAACAGAATCCATTTCTGTTTCCCTTGAGAAAAGTGTAGATAGGATTCTGAAGGGACACAAAGGGTTACATTTTGCTTGATACTAAAAGACAAATATACTCTGACATGAAAAATTAAATGATACTGGAAGAGGGAAGAAAAGTAGCTGCCGGATGGGATCCTTTCACTTTCTGATGGACCTGGCTTGTTGGCTCAAACTAAGAAAAATGGAAAAGCATTTTTGTAGCAGCATGAATATGATGGATGGGAAGCCCAGTCAGCGGTTCTGCCTCCCATCTCCCATCAGCCCTTGGAGCATCTGATCCCTGTGGGTTTGGGGCTTTCTGGTGCTGTGATTTCTGGTGTCTGTGCTGCTGGGCAGATGTGATGGGGCTCCAATGTGCCCAGAGTGGTGCTGCCAGAGTCATAGAAGCTGTAGGAAGCTTCTGGCATGTGTGGCAGGTGCCTTTCATTAGCTTGTCCTCTCTGAAAAGAGGAGTTTGTTTGCATTCAAGTGTTTTGCTGAGCATGCTGAAGAAATAAAACTAAAACTGTAACTGTAGAATGGACTTGTCATGCAGGGGGAACCAAACAAAGCAGTTAAAATGTCAACAGCTCATTAAATCCTTTCTTAATGCAAAAGACTGTTACTGCTTCTTCAAAAATAAGTGTTTGTGGTCAAAAGCATTAACTCTGGTTTTGTTTGGTAAGTGGCTGAATTCTAGTTTTGCCATGATTTTAGTTCTAGCAGGCTTGAATTGCAGGATTATTCTGTGCTAGCTCAGTACTTCACTGATGGAAGTCACCTGCTCAGGACTGTGTTTCTTTGCCACCAAAGATGACACAATCTTGCATTTCTCTTTGTTATCTTTGCTTAAAAACCTCACTAACAGAGGACAAGTGATGAACACAAACTGCTGCAATTCAGTTGGAGAAAGCAGTGGATTTCTTGGAAAGCTGCTGAGATTCTGTCCCTGTGTTTAGAGTATCTTGATTTGAACAATGGCATTGACAGTTTCCAGCAGCATCTTTTTCTGTGGATGCAGTGCATACCTGGAGAGGCCTCTGGATAGACCATGGCATAATGCTAGCATTGGGAAGTTATGAAGTGTTAAGTTTGGTTTTCTTTACTGCTAAGTTTTAGAAAATCTAGATAATGGAGAACTTATTTACAGATTGGTGTAGCCATCTGGATTCCAATACAGTCATGGGCTAAGGTGAGAACGTGACACCAAGTAGATAGTTGAAAGTGGTTTGAGATTTGACCCACAAATATGATGTGCTGATCAGGATATTCTGTCACTGCTCCTCTGAGATGCCTTTCATCAGCCTGTTGGGAGAGGCAGAGTTGGAGGTCTCAGGTTTTTTGCTGTATGCTCAGTATTACTCAGTGACTCAATGAATCTCTCTACCAGAGTACACAGTCATTCTTTTTCTGTTCGAGCTTACTGCAGTTCTCTTTCTGTTTTCCATGTGTTGGTACAGAGGTGATCACAGGCAGGGGGTTAATCTCCTGTAGCAATCTGGCAGGACTCAATGTCAGTAATTGTCATTGATGGATTGAGCAGCTCCATCATTTTCCCTTTCTTGGTGTGCCAGATCTGTCCTCAAAGCTTCCTTCCTCTGTCTGTGGTTACCTGTCCCGAGGAAAAATGGACAACGTCATTACTGATGACAAACTCATGTACCTTGTGGAAGCACTGAGAGATTGTAATCTTGTGTGTGTGTTTTAGATGTATTTCTTAAAGTCATGGCTAACAACAGGAGTGTCTTTGTACATTATGTCTGAATTAGTTGTACTCTACAAACTCAATAAAAGATACTCTTTAGATTGCTTCTCTCCAACTGAACACCATCTTCCTGATGTGCAAATTGGGAAAATACAATGAACTGGCATGAACTGTGCAGGTTTTAGGGTTTTCAGATATTCTAGGTGTAGTTGGAACTGTATTATTGCCAGGTGTTTTGGCAAGTGGTTTAACACTGAGACAGGGCTAGTGTTGAGGTAACAGAGAAACATCCAAATGTTTGCTGGATGTGGTCACAAGAGGCTGCTAGTCCAGAAGTTGTATNGCTTGATACTAAAAGACAAATATACTCTGACATGAAAAATTAAATGATACTGGAAGAGGGAAGAAAAGTAGCTGCCGGATGGGATCCTTTCACTTTCTGATGGACCTGGCTTGTTGGCTCAAACTAAGAAAAATGGAAAAGCATTTTTGTAGCAGCATGAATATGATGGATGGGAAGCCCAGTCAGCGGTTCTGCCTCCCATCTCCCATCAGCCCTTGGAGCATCTGATCCCTGTGGGTTTGGGGCTTTCTGGTGCTGTGATTTCTGGTGTCTGTGCTGCTGGGCAGATGTGATGGGGCTCCAATGTGCCCAGAGTGGTGCTGCCAGAGTCATAGAAGCTGTAGGAAGCTTCTGGCATGTGTGGCAGGTGCCTTTCATTAGCTTGTCCTCTCTGAAAAGAGGAGTTTGTTTGCATTCAAGTGTTTTGCTGAGCATGCTGAAGAAATAAAACTAAAACTGTAACTGTAGAATGGACTTGTCATGCAGGGGGAACCAAACAAAGCAGTTAAAATGTCAACAGCTCATTAAATCCTTTCTTAATGCAAAAGACTGTTACTGCTTCTTCAAAAATAAGTGTTTGTGGTCAAAAGCATTAACTCTGGTTTTGTTTGGTAAGTGGCTGAATTCTAGTTTTGCCATGATTTTAGTTCTAGCAGGCTTGAATTGCAGGATTATTCTGTGCTAGCTCAGTACTTCACTGATGGAAGTCACCTGCTCAGGACTGTGTTTCTTTGCCACCAAAGATGACACAATCTTGCATTTCTCTTTGTTATCTTTGCTTAAAAACCTCACTAACAGAGGACAAGTGATGAACACAAACTGCTGCAATTCAGTTGGAGAAAGCAGTGGATTTCTTGGAAAGCTGCTGAGATTCTGTCCCTGTGTTTAGAGTATCTTGATTTGAACAATGGCATTGACAGTTTCCAGCAGCATCTTTTTCTGTGGATGCAGTGCATACCTGGAGAGGCCTCTGGATAGACCATGGCATAATGCTAGCATTGGGAAGTTATGAAGTGTTAAGTTTGGTTTTCTTTACTGCTAAGTTTTAGAAAATCTAGATAATGGAGAACTTATTTACAGATTGGTGTAGCCATCTGGATTCCAATACAGTCATGGGCTAAGGTGAGAACGTGACACCAAGTAGATAGTTGAAAGTGGTTTGAGATTTGACCCACAAATATGATGTGCTGATCAGGATATTCTGTCACTGCTCCTCTGAGATGCCTTTCATCAGCCTGTTGGGAGAGGCAGAGTTGGAGGTCTCAGGTTTTTTGCTGTATGCTCAGTATTACTCAGTGACTCAATGAATCTCTCTACCAGAGTACACAGTCATTCTTTTTCTGTTCGAGCTTACTGCAGTTCTCTTTCTGTTTTCCATGTGTTGGTACAGAGGTGATCACAGGCAGGGGGTTAATCTCCTGTAGCAATCTGGCAGGACTCAATGTCAGTAATTGTCATTGATGGATTGAGCAGCTCCATCATTTTCCCTTTCTTGGTGTGCCAGATCTGTCCTCAAAGCTTCCTTCCTCTGTCTGTGGTTACCTGTCCCGAGGAAAAATGGACAACGTCATTACTGATGACAAACTCATGTACCTTGTGGAAGCACTGAGAGATTGTAATCTTGTGTGTGTGTTTTAGATGTATTTCTTAAAGTCATGGCTAACAACAGGAGTGTCTTTGTACATTATGTCTGAATTAGTTGTACTCTACAAACTCAATAAAAGATACTCTTTAGATTGCTTCTCTCCAACTGAACACCATCTTCCTGATGTGCAAATTGGGAAAATACAATGAACTGGCATGAACTGTGCAGGTTTTAGGGTTTTCAGATATTCTAGGTGTAGTTGGAACTGTATTATTGCCAGGTGTTTTGGCAAGTGGTTTAACACTGAGACAGGGCTAGTGTTGAGGTAACAGAGAAACATCCAAATGTTTGCTGGATGTGGTCACAAGAGGCTGCTAGTCCAGAAGTTGTATTTGCAAGATGATGTAGCATCTCTTGAACAATGAATGGAGTTTGAGAGAACAGTTTGAAGTGCTTCAGTAGTTAGTTACTATAGCTGTCCCAAATGGAATAATTTCCTGTACACTTGGTTGAGCCACTAGTGGGAAAGTGTCCTTTAATACCAGATAAAATGCAGCAAATTGTGAGTACCTTTTTGGCCTTACTATTTAGTTT
Source organism: Ceyx cyanopectus (assembly GCA_013401355.1). NCBI lineage: Eukaryota > Metazoa > Chordata > Aves > Coraciiformes > Alcedinidae > Ceyx > Ceyx cyanopectus. Next base: position 5,846 of record VYZU01091255.1, on the reverse strand, counting down.
TCACTGTTTGTAAAGATGAAATATCTTCCAAATGTCTGTCATAAATACTTATAATAGAGCTGTAAAAAGAAGACAAAATCTGTGCCAAGGAGTCTTGAGCAGCATACTACTAATACACTTAAGGCATTTCTCCTAGGAAATTGGAGCTCTGTAATAGAAAGCATGTTTTCAGATTAATCTAAATGACTGTATTATTAGAGTGCAGTGGGGTACTCTCAGCCAATCAAGAATACTTTTTTCCCCAATCAGTCCATGGGGTGAAAAGCAGATGCATTATCTGGTTCCTGTTGATGGGAACCAGGAGGAGAATAATCAGCCACAAGTTACCCAGTAAGCATATGGATGATACACAGATAGGGATGGAAAACAGTGCTGTGTTTTTTCCTCATTTATACTCTGTGCCATCTGAGTTGTGTGGATGGGTCTTGATGAACAGCAGTGTGATGTGATATGCAAACTAGTCTGGGAATGGAACAGCAGTAGAGTTATTACAGCCCCATGAGAAAACATTCTGCTACAGTGGTGCTCATGGCCAAACTTCATCAGAAGGAAGTGGGCAGGTATGTGGTTTGTCCATGGGTCAAGTATGAGGTAAGGGCATTGAGAAGAGAAAGGTCTCAAGTCCTGTCCTAAGAAAAGGTAATTCAGAGGCTCAGTTCCAGTTGTTACAAGTCCTTTCCTCCCACCCCTACATTTTGGAAAGAGATACTTAAAAAGGCAAGCAAGACCTTTCTAACTTGTTTTACAAGAAGAGGTTATTTGGCCAGTTGGGAGCTACATAGGTTTTGTAGAGAGACATTTGTGTCTCAGGGGACCTGTCAGGAGATGAGAGTGAATAAAAGCAGAGCTTTGCTGTGTTGTGAACTGCAGTTCCTGTCCTACCCCTGCAGCCAGGGTGAAGTGCCTTCTCTGTGCAGGTGATGCACAGGCTGGGAGCAGAGGTACATGGTGCTTGTTTCTGGGGGATTTGTCAGCACTTGGCTGATTTTAGACAGATTATCTGTGCCTTGCATAACTTTGCAGTAGGCCTGATGTAAGCAGGGGAAGAAGTCTTCTAGAGCAGACATGTGCCAAGTTGAAGATGACTTGAAAAAAAGTTTGCAGTTGCTAGTTGCCAGCAGGTATCCTCCTGCACAGCTCTGACATGCACCTGCCTTCCTACTGTACCTAGGAATTGTGCAGCCATAAAGTTCACTAGAGTCCTTTTGGGGTGGGATGAAGAACAGTCTGGAGAGGGAGTGGAATATTTATATAATGAATAAAGGCTGAAACACGCTGCAGGCTTTAATTAAGCCTCCAGAAACATTGTGTGAGAAGAAAGTAGATACCAACACGAACTGGGTACTGATCTGCTATTCAGAGATCATAACCTTGGTCTAATTACATTATTAGTATATAAATTATTGCATGAATTATTTATTTAAAATTAATATTACAGATATTAGTTGTCATTAATAACTTGAAGGTGCCTTTTTGCCACAGAAGAACAGATTAACATTATAATTACTGCATGAAAAATAGATATTGATGAAAAATTGGTGTTTGAGACCTTGTCATTACACTAGGTAGCCTTTTTTCTGTTCACTCTTGTCTGTTCATTCTGCATTTTTAATTATTGCCTTTGAGAAAAAGCTTGTTAACTCTGACTTAATAGTAGCTATATGGATATGGGGTATTTAGCAACTAAAAATACAGATGGTTGGCTACTTGTGGAAGGTAAAACAGACACACAAGAAACAGCAACAGCTTAATAAAGTGATTTGTGATATTGCAGCTACAGCTTGGTGAATCTGTGCTGACAAATCCTGGTCTCAAATAAATGACTTGCCATTTGTTTGCTTCCTTGAATTCCTCCCCCCTCCCCTTTATCTTCTGGAGGAGGAGAAGAATCAGCATGGTGATTAAAGCCATGATGCACATTGCAAGAAATTGGAGGTGTTGACATTTCACTCTAATTGTTTGGTGCCAGCTGTAGGATACTAGCTAGACAACAGTTTAACACAGAAAGGCTTCCCTGTTTGAGATCTTCAAAGCAAATGTTGTAATATTTGTGCAGAAATGGTAAAAGCCCCTATTTGCTAGTGACCTCCTGGGACTGCTCGGAGATGAAGAATAGCTGTAGTGAAAAACTCCTTGAGGAGTGCCCCTGTACACTGACTTTTGGAATAGAAAAGTGTTTTGCTCTTGAATCAAAGAATCCCGATTTATCTTCGGTGAAATAAATGTTTGGGCTCCAATAGTAAATATAATGTTCTGTAAAGTTACTTAGTTAAATAAAAGGAGACATCTTTCTCTGAGTGGCTTATTCACAAATTCTACTTCTCATTTACTGCTTACTGCTGTCCTGTGGGTGTCCTTTCAGATGGCTTCTCTTCAGGAGCACCTCTGAGTCAGGCTGAGCTTTTTTGCTCTATAATGTAAGCTCTTCTTACCCTTCAGCTATTATGTACATCACTCTTAGATTTTGCTGTGTGGCTATCTTTTTTATCCTGCCATGGAGCAGTCATGTTTCTGTTAATTCTGGGCCACATGTGAATGGCCTAAATTCATGATTTTGGGGCTTTGAAATATATTTATAAATGCATAAGAAGCAGCTAGTAGATTCAACATGCTCTTTTCAGCCATTGACACACCTAATATATTGATTAAATGCATGTGAAGGGGTGTTGTGCTTTTCTGGTGCAATGAGTCATTGTCTTATTGCAGACTATCCAAAGTTACTTTTCTGGCTGGCAGACCTTTTGTTAAATTTATGCTTAATATTAAAAATGTCAGGTGTCAGTGAAATCATAGAATGGCTATGGAAGGGACCTCCAAAGGTCATCGAGTCCAGCAAATCAGTACAGTATTAAGCCTTAAAAATAGATGGATGAATCCTGTAGTATTTATTTTTTCTTTTGCTCTGGTAGTTACAGCAAAACTCTCATTTAGGAACTTCGCTGTTGGTATATGTCAAATAGTCTGGATGAAATCTATAGCAGTAGGTGAATTGTTGTTGAATTGCAGGGTGTTACTGCTTTCTGTCATGGATATTTTTCTTTAAGACTGCAGGGCAGTTTTCTTATCTATATAGATGAAGTTGCAGGTATGATGAGTGTTGTTTTTATTAATCCTGAATACAGAAAGCAGGAACTGTGTGTTTGTGGCTGTCATCAGGAGCTGGGTATTGCTCACTCACTGCATCCACTTCTCATCACGATCATATTGTGATTCAGACTTGTTTTTTAGGGGGGTTGGAAGTATGAATATGAATTGTTTTAATCTGAAATTTGTATCCTAATCTTGGATATTTTGGTTAAGTTACCTGCCAAAGGATACCCTCTCATGTTCTTCAGGAGCAGTCTCAGCTGTTGTCTGCTGAGCCTGTTAGGGTAGGTGTCTTTTGCACCCATCAAGCAGGAGTATTACCTAGTTTATTGATCCCAGCAAGGAGTGTATGTTAAATGTGTTATAAACACTGACAAGAAGCATTTTGTTCCGAGTGTGTGCAAAAGGGTAAGTACAGCTACTTCAGATACTTACTGTTGGAAGTCATCTTCATGTATTGTACCCAGCTGACTTAAAATTAGGTGTTGTGAATTACCCTAGTAATGGTTTCAGGACTGTAGAAATGGTGGTTGCTGGAGCCCGTGTGCTGCTGTGGTTTTAAGTTATATTATTTGTGAATGCTTCAGCTCTTTGCCTATAAAATAAGACTGAAGTGACTTTGCTGCATTACTCTAAATGCTGCAGGGTGCTGGGGTGCTGCTGGATCAAGTGCTGTGGAAGTGCTATTGTGACATGTGCAAAGATGAGTCAAACCACCTGGTTTCTTGCCTCTGCTACTCATCTGTTGCATGACCTGGAGCTGTTTGTGTTCCTTGCTGTGCAGTTGCGTGGAGGCTGTTTCTTAAACCACACAAACACAAAAAATGATAAAAATATTAATTCCTGGTAAAAAATTTAGAGGTCTTGATGGAAAATACTATAGCAGGCAGAAAGGGGGACAGGGAGATGATGGTGTCTAGAAATAGGATGGAAAATCCAGTAAAAAAAAGTGCTTTTTGCTTTCACCCAGTACTTCACAAGTATTGGTTCTCCCACAAGTAGAGCTGGCCATGCCCAGGCTGCTTCATAAGCTGAACCCTGTTTCTGGGCAAGTTTAGTCCTGCTTTAATGGAAGTGTTTTTATTTACATGAGTTCAAGCAGATCAGGAGCACAGTTTTTCACTGGGGAGACATTATGTTATTGTACTTATCAATAGAGTATCACTGACTGCAATTGAATAAGAATTACTAAGCACTATAGAATGCATTTGAGGAAAAATACCACAGCGTGAAGAGTTGCAGGCAGGAGAAACAGCAGCCATTACTCAGATTGCAGTTTCCCATAATGAGGTGGATATTACATTTAGGGTTAATTCTCAATCTAAACCATGTGGGTCTACCAGGAGCTGAGCTTGTTTTAGTGCTAGTAAAAGTTACTTGACTAAATTTGCAGGTCAGATCCCACATGTTACAGGTGCCCATAGTTCTCTTAAAGCCAAGCTGAACTGGTAGCTCTTCCATGCTCATTTGTGTCCAGCACAGAGGAGCCCACTCTGAAAAGGTGAAGATCAGAATTGATCCAGCAGCACAGAGCACCACACACACACAGCTAGGTATGCACATAGGCAGACTGTCCAACTCCTCTATGTAGCTCTATATAAAAAGTGAAATAACTTAAATTGCTTGGCATTTTAGAATAGATATCTCTCTGAGTACAAATGAAGTGCTGGTTTATTTATGCCAACTACATTCCTGACATATTTGTCACCACAAAATATTCTTGAGCCATTGGATTCATGTGGACATTTCTTTGTTAATTTTGACTAGAGAAGTCTTTCATGCCCTTAGAATACAAGTGAGAGCACTCAACCTGCTGTGTGTCCTAATGTACTACTGGATGATATTGAAAAGATATTTAATTACTGAAAGCCTTGGCTTCCAGAATGATGAATGAAGACTTGGAAGTTGTGGCCCTCAGCTGAAAATAATTAAAAAAAGGATTGCTGTCTCCAGCACAGAGGCTTCTACTACTTGTGAAATAACTGGCAGAAAACTTGAGCTGCCCATAGGTTTTTTCATAGTGCCTCTGAATTATTTACCTGTATCTAGGAAGTCAATAGACCTGCCAATATAGGAATATTTTAATGGAGATTCTGTGAACAGCAATGTTTAGAACTGTCCCTGCCTGCCCACTGTTCTGTCTGTAGCAGGATGTGCATTCATTCAGCTGCTCTCTAGGGAGATGACTGGAATCACTGGTGGTGGACTGTGGGGATTATTTCTTATCACTCCTGGGTTAGGGCAGGCCTTGAAAACATGGGAACTGCACTTCATTTCTTTTTCTGCCTGAACAATTTTGAGCTGTTAATCTCTTCTGCTTGTGACACTTTTGTGACCTCAATGCTAGATGGTATCCTCTCTTATTCTTTATGGTTAATTCTTTTCTGCTTGGCATAAACAAACACTTAAACTCACAACTCGCCCTTTCCATACAAGTGTTGGAATAATCAGAATATGATAGCTATTTTGGGTTGTTTTTTTTTTTCCATTCCATGAATATGTACCTATTTTAGTGAAGTAGAGCAGTGATTTTCTGTTAGACAGGAGTCTCCTATTAGCACAGCCCTGAGCCTACCATTTGAGGTCAGTTCAGTGTATTCCAAAACCTGATTCTTGTATGTAATGTTGATTGGACATGTTTCAGTTAAGCAGCCAGATGAAGAAAAGCCAGAGTTAGCACAGCTACTAAGAGTTCCAACTCTGGAGTTTCATCCCTTGAAGCAGCTAGAGCTGTTCCAACCATTCACTGACCAGCATTT
>VYZU01091254.1:52823-111631 GCA_013401355.1 Ceyx cyanopectus | reverse complement strand
ACAAGGGATAATGGCTTTAAACTTATAGACAGTAGATTTAGAGTAGCTTTTAGGAAGAAATCCTTTACTGTGAGGGTTGTGAGACACTGGAACAGGTTACCTAAAGTAGTTGTGGGTGCCCCATCCCTGGAAGTGTTCAAGGCCAGGTTAGATGGAGCTTTGAGTAACCTCTGTGTCCCTGCTCATGACAGGGAGATTGGAAGCCACTCTTGCAATTGCAGAAACAGAGCACTAAACACACACCATTTTTCTCTATGCAGGAGCATGTACTTCTATGTATGCGAGCCAGTGGCATGAGTCTATGTGTATGTGCACACAGACACACCTTTCCCACTAGGTAGCAGTCAAGGACTTGTGTGCAAGCTTTCCAGCTTGAGAAACCCAAAATGATGACAGCTGCTTCCAAAGAAAGAGTCCTCAGCTCCCACTGGGCCATCTCCCGAGAGAGGTCCTGCAGTCATCTCTGCTTCACTTGTGTCCAGACATGGACTGGAAGCACCCAGTTTCCCTGTTGTTGCACTCTTTCCATCTGAATGAACAGGATGAATGTTTTCCTAATTCCGTTCACAGATTCAATCACCAAAGCTGGAGGAATACAATGGCTTCTGGCCCAGAGACCCCTTCACTCCATCTCTGAGGCTCACAGAGACCATCGTTGCATGTTTCAGCCAAGCCTTCAAGTTTGAATACCATGAGGGAAGAGTTGGAAGTATTTTTGCCCCTAAGGACTGCCCCATTCTGTGCACTAATCTAGTGAGAGGGTTTCTGAACTTGTTGCAGATAACCATCAAAAAGTCACAGAATGTGTATGAACTACAGGAGGTTTGTCTTTTTTTTTTTTTTTGCCATTCTGATTTTACTTTTACTCTCATTTTACTGTTATATAGTAACCTGTGTGTACATACACTTCCTACACAATTTTCATTGACCTGTTTTTTGCTGTTTCAAGTGGAAAGTTCCTTGTATTTCATCAATATCCACAGGCTGGGATTGAAGGTATCTGCAAAACCAGTTATGTTATCCAGGATGACAGCAAGAATAACCATGCCACCATTTCCAAGAGCAAGGACCTGACAGACTGCCAAGAGAAAGCAGTGAAGAACATGGGGATGGCATACATCCGCCCCTGCCCCACCTGCACTCTGGTATGACCAGCACTGAGCCCCTTGTGCCACCCTTGGTCATAACCCCCTGCCAAACACTCACACATTGCACTGATGCCTGTAGGGAATTTGGCTCATCTGTGCAACATCCCCCTTCCTGTTTGTGAGTAGATCTCTTTGCACTTCTAGAAAGTCAGAAACATCAAGGGCACAATGATCTTCACTTACAAGATGAAGTATGATGACAGCGGGGCCGTGATGACATCTGCTGCATCCAACCAGGTGTATGAGTTCTCACCCTTCAATGAACCCAGTGGGGAGGCAGTTATGGAGGCAAGGTAGGTGCCATATGTGTCCTTAGCATAGCTGTGCTAATGAGAGCCAGAAGGAGATGCCTAAAAAATATTTAGTGCTGAATTAACACTAAATAGTTAACAAGAGTTAACAAGAAGCATCTAGTCTGTGGTCTACAAAAGGCAAAGGACCAGCTAGGTGCTGTGCCCTGCAGATTGGGGGTTTTGCTGGGACATCTGAAACATTTTTCCAATCTCTCAGAGACTTTGGCAAACTCTAATGAAAGTTTTTACGAGTCCTATGACATCTCCAGATCATCCTGCACAATCCATTTATGGTCAATGCAACAGTCTTGCCTGGCACCTCTCAGTCTACTCCAACTACTGTATGTGTCCTTCACACACACAGTCTGTTTAAAGGCTAACAATGCATTTCTTTCTCTTCCTGGAAGCCAAGATCTGTCTTTGGTCGACATTAAAAGAACTCCCATCAGTGCACCAAAAACTCAGCTACAAAACCAGGGAAGTCTTCATTATCATTTCTCAGAAGAGCTTCTTCAGATGCCAATTCCTCTAATGAGGATTACAAATCCAGGTTTACAGGTATTAGAGTCTTACTTGTCTTAGTTTTCATTATTTATATGCTTAACAGGTTATCACATAATTATTTTAGACATTTTTTTTTACCCATAGTTAACAGAAACACTGCAGCAATTAGTTCAGAGTAACAAGGAAGGAGCCACTAAAGAAGTTTCATTCAAGTTCTTACAAATGGTCCAACTTTTTCGTGTAGTGGCCTTTGATCAGATTGAGTCTTTGTGGGTGCAGTTTGCCAATGACCCTCCCTACAGGTAACCGTAACACCTTCAGCCAGGATTTCTGATCAAAGGCAACTGGGCAATGGTGATACTGAATTTTCCTTTCCCCGGCAGACACTGGTTCCTGAGCGCCATCTGTGCTGCTGGAGCTACTGACACATTCCGATTCCTGAAGCAAATCATTCATTATGAGAAGCTGAACATCTGGGAAGCATCTGCAGCTCTCTCTCTAGCCTTCCATTTTGTTACACCCAACAAGGAAACCCTAGAAGTTGCTTCTGTGAGTACAGGTCATAGAATTATAGAATCATAGAATGTTTAGGGATGGAAGGGACCTTCAAAGGTCATCTAGTGCAGCCCCCCTGCAGTGAGCAGGGACACCCTTAACTAGACCAGGCTGCTCAGAGCCTTGTCCAACCTCACCTTGAATATCTCCCGGGATGGTGCCCCAACCACCTCCCTGGGGAGCCTATTCCACTGATCCACCACCCTCAAGGTAAAGTACTTCTTCCTTATATCCAGTCTAAATCTACTCTTCTCTAATTTAAACCCATTACCCCTTGTCCTTTCACTACAGGCCCTTGTAAACAGCCCCTCTCCAGCCTTTCTGTAGCCCCTTCAGGTACTGGAAGGTGACTATAAGATCACCCCGAAGCTTTCTCTTGTCCAGGCTGAACAACCCCAGTTCCTTCAGCCTGTCCCCATAGGAGAGATGTTTCAGCCCTCTGATCATCTTTGTTGCCCTCCTCTGGACCCACTCCATCAGGTCCATGTCTTTCCTGTGCTGAGGGCTCCAGAACTGGATGGAATATTCCAGGTGAGGTCTCACCAGAGCAGAGCAGAGGGGCAGAATCACTTCTCTCGATCTGCTGGCCACACTTCTCTTGATGCAGCCCAGGATGCAATTGGCCTTCTTGTCTGCAAGTGCACACTGCTGGCTCATGTCCGGCTTCTCATCCCCCACCACCCCCAAGTCCTTTTCNCCACATATTGTTCCAATGCCAAACATGAATAAATGTAAAAGTGACAAAATTCATTCTTTTAGAAATGTGTACTATAATTGTACTTTAGTTTAATCAATGGCTTTGATATATGATGTTGACAACCACAGATCTGTTAATGATTTCTTATATTTATATATATATATGTATATATATTCAATAGACAAACAGAAGAAAATAATATAATGTGATAAAAATCTAAGGTGCATACAATATAATTAGAGCAAGTCAATTTACTTTTATTGTAGCTGAATGACTAGCATTTGACAACTTCTGAGAATATTTAGGAAGAATCCAAAGCAATTTTATCTATTTATTTCTCAAATGTAATTTTCACTAAATGCCAGTTCTAGTTACTAGAAACATTACAGACTGCTACTTCTTTCTTCTGCAGACTTTTCTGACCTGTCCCCAAATCCAGAAAACACCGATGCATCCAATAATTGTTTACTTGGGATATGGTTGCATGGTAAATAAATATTGTGCTCAGACTTCATTTTGTCCAAATGAACTTCTTCAGGTAGGTGACGCTCATTTCTTATTCATAAGGGGTGAAGAAATGTTTTCAATGCCTCTAATTTAGCTCTCTCAATGCAGGCAATTAGGTAACTCGCTGTTTACACGCCTCAGTCTTAGCTGCGATTGCCAGAAAAATTGCAAAGGCAGAATGAAACACTGAGCTGATGCCTTTGAAAAACCTGGTCTTAGCAGTTCATAATTTCAAATACAAGTGGTAGAAGTCCATAGGGATAATAGATGCTGTAAACAAGCCAAAGCTGAGTTTAGGTATGACGAATTTAGGATTAAAGCAAAATAATTGCAATTCTCTCTACTTCTACATTACTTCTACAGTAGTGTACTTAAAAAAAAAAAAAAAAAAGTCTATTAAATAGACACTAAAGTGTGAATATAAGCAAAGCTCTGGGTACACCATAGGTTAGGGCTTCAAAGAGGCCCTGCTACATAATTACATATCACTGTCAGAAGTCCTAAAGACATTGTCCTTGGACTATGCAGCTCTGGCTCCTTACTCAGGACCACAACACTGAGATGACCTGCTGGTGTTTGATGTGCTTAAATCTCCCCAAAAAAGAATGAAACATAGACATGCCACCAGGAGGGTAGTTTTTCTTCTCAGAACATAAGACCTGTTTAAATAAACCTGTCATCACTTCAGGAAGTGAAAAATATGCAAGTGTAATCCTGCAGCTGTGCCAGATGTCAGGAGCTGCGGCCTGGCAGGGCTGGTGGAGGAGTGCCCCAGGGGACAAAGGAACCTGGTGTCAGCTCAGGGCCACTCTTGAACTTGAAACAGATTCTGGTGCAGGTATCCACCTAGGATTATCTCCTACGCTTAGGCTCAGGCACAATTTAAAATCAGTTACAACACTGTGTAAGGTGAAAGACAAGTTTGCTTTTATGTTCCACGTTTGGCATCCTTGTAGTGATGGTGAGATTTTTTTTTCTGGGAGAAAGACATTAATAGGCTTATTCTGGGCTTTGCACCAGCAGTTGTTTTGCTTCCTATGGTAATGCATATTTTTATGCTTTACTACCTGATAAAATTAACCCAATCTGCTCTGCTTTCAGCCACTCCATGATCTTGCTACAGAAGCCACAAGCAAAGATGATGCCAAAGGCATGGCCTTGGCCCTGAAAGCCATTGGAAATGCAGGACAGCCAGCCAGTATCAAATGCATCCTGAAGTTTTTGCCAACATTTTTACCAGCTGCAGCTTCATTACCAAACAGAATTCATGTTGATGCCGTGTTGGCCTTGAGGAAAATTGCCAGAAAAGATCCTGCAAAAGTGAGTAAAATTACTGTTTAAACAAATCTCTTCAAGGGTTTTATTTGGGTTGACTTAGTGATTCAGGAATAATAAAGCCAGTAGGTAGTGTTAGCAACTCTGGGTAGATTTCTCAATTACTGGTCTTTCTCTTGCCCACACTGCAAATTCCTGACATGACTTTGTCCTTGTTGATATCCTGGGAAAGAGGTTGCTTTAGTAGTTGTAACATTGGGCCCATTACTAGTGGCTGTTTCTTCCAGTGCTGTTCAATGTGCACCCAGGAATATCTCTTTTACAGTGACAAATCCCATACTCAAGTCTCTGTTTAGGGTTTTGTTCTCCATTCACTGCAGGTCACACGTACACGGTTTAGGAGTTGCTTCCCACTGAGAAGTTACAAGATACTCACAGGTTATGTCTTCTTCCTCTAGGTAAGGACGATCTCCCTGCAGGTCTTTATGGACAACACACTTGCTCCTAATGTCCGAATGGTGGCTTGTATTGTCCTCTTTGAAACCAAGCCTGCTCTTCCAACTGTAATAGCTATGGCCAGCTCGCTGCTGACTGAGCCCAGCTTACAAGTCACCAGTTTTACATATTCACACATGAAGGCTTTGGCAGTAGGCAGGATTCCACAGCTCTACAATCTGTAAGTAGGGGAAGAAGTACATTTTTTAGTAGCAAATGGTGTATTTTTTTTCTTGCAGTTTTCTGATAATTTGGTCACAGTTGAGTACCTTCATATGATTTCAACTCTTTATTATTCAGATCTGCTGCTTGCAACATTGCCATTAAACTACTGAGCCCCAGACTTGACAGGCTGAGCTACCGTTACAGCAAAGTCTTTCACGTCGGTGGTTACTCCTGTGAGTACCAGGTGCCCTGTTCAGTGCTTCAGCTCATGTAGCCAAGTGCCTTTATTGTGTTTCTTGATCTCCATCCAAAATCCAATTGTGAGCTGTGAGTTTAGTTTGCTTGTGAAGCAGAAAAAACACAAGAACCTCCTAACTTGCAAACTCCCCAGAGGATCTACTACTCTCTGGGTATCTGTTGGGGAAAGCTGTACCCACACAGGCATTTAGGCTGCCTTCTTCAGTCACTGGGGTTGACTCTGCCCTAGAACAAAGTTCTCCTCTTGAAGTCACAAACTTGAGAACCTGTGGGACTGCATCCTGCTGGAACCCCTTGTGATCTACTACATCATGTACCTGAGGTGGCTTATATGCACCAGACACCTTGGCGACCCTAACCAAAACCTCCACTATTTTTTATTCCTGTGTTAGCTGACTATCAGGCTGGTGCCATTTGGAGGGTCTACCTAATGAACAGTCCCAGTGACATGTTTCCATCTGATATAATCACAAAAGTAAGAGGATATTATGCAAATACTGCAACAGATATTATTGAGGTAAGTATTGCATTAAAACAGTGAGCTAGATGCAAGCCATCTGCAGAGAATATTAATTGTTAAGCCATTTGGACTGTGATGCAGTGCTTAGCTCCATCTCTGCCTGTGAGGGTGGATATGGAAGAAAAAATTTAGGTAGTGATCATGTTTTTATTTCATCTTTTATTGGGGCATCTTGATACATACATTAATCAGTGAACACATTCAGAACAGGCGTGAAAATCTAGGAGAGCAGAGGAAAGCTTACACAGCAGAAGATTAATCTGCCTACCCAAAGTCAGATGGTACCTAGGGTATTTTGCATACATACAGGGAAATAACATCTGAAATTACATTTCAGCCAGCAGTGCAGCTAGGGCAGCATGAAGCTCCATGTAACAGCATGTAGGCATTTCCTCAGCTTCTTGGGTAAGCTTTGCAGCCTGGGCTGAGCTTTGCACTGCCCTAAAATTATACCTGCTGACTAATGACTGATTTAAAGCTAGGTCAGCACATCCTCCGCATCTGCATCCATAGCCTGCAGTCACATGCCAGGTAGACATAGCCTTATAAGTGCAATGGCTTCATAAATTATGTACTTAGAGTGGCCTCGGTGAGGTTAATACCAGAGACAAAGGGTTTCCTGAGCTCTCATATTTGAGCTGTGACTCCTGACTCTTGTTTCCTACAGGTGGCTCTCCGGTCACAAAGCCTAACCAAGCTTATCAGGAAACAGAATATCCCCTTTGCTGAGTATGATACGTACAGGATGCTGAAGGAGCTGGGTAAAACGGTGTGTCTCTACTCGCCCTTCAGCCCTCTTTGCAATACACAGCTCCTGCCAGCATGGGGCTTGCATCATCCACCAAGACATCCTTTTGATGTTTCACTGAGAAAGGTGTCAGTCATCCTGTTGGGTACAGAAAGATGTGCTTAACATTGTACTTAGGCTGTCAGCAATGCCACTTTTTCACTCAATGTGAAAAGCCCTTAACCTACAGTACAAAAGACAATGATGATGATACTAGCAGCCCAAAACATTTTAAAGTGTAAGTTAATGCACAATAAGTGGTTGCTCTTCTCCTTAAAAAATATTATTAAATAAAATTTTTGTTCACAAGTCCTTGGGTGTCACCAACTACTTACAGAAGCAGAAATTACCAGATCCTTATCTCCTCCTTACATTGGATAACTTACACTAAGTCGGTTATGCAACATAATAAAGGCCACATTGGTTCAGACCTGTAAGATGTCTATTAGTTTTCTGGCTGTGGAGCCATCCTTCAGATGGGATCTATTATTTGCTGATACATTAATATATGTTAAATGACATCTGCTTCTTCCCTTTCTCCCCATTTCTCTTTAACACCACAGCTCCTGGAGCGGAAAGAACTGCCTCCTGAAGACCCTCTGGTGTCCACTTATGTCAAAATATTGGGCCAAGAGATTGTCTTTGTTGACATTGATAAAGAAGCCATTCAGCAGACCATGACGGTACTGACAAGGCTGTTGTCTTTTGTGTGTGATGCTGACTGATTTCCTTACCCTGCCTTGTCTTACCTACTCACCTATTTCTCTATTTTCAGTTTCTAACTAGATCATCAGACTGGCAGCCAGTGGTGAAAAGAGTGGTGGAAGAAGTTCAGCGAGGCATTTCGGGCCAATGGACCCTGCCAGCCGTGGTGGGTGAGCTGCGGCACATTGTGCCCACGGTGGCCGGCGTGCCGCTGGAGCTCAGTCTGTGCAGCACCGTGCTGGCCCAGGCTGCGGCCAAAGGTGAGGTACCTTTGGGACACCAAATGGGCCCATTTCCTCACCAGGGTTGTGGGTCCAGTCCCGCTGCCCAAGTTAAATTCCTCTATAATCTTTGAAAAATATTCTTGAAATGTGTTTTGTTCAGCTACCTCTGAAGGGTTTGAGAAGTAATTAGCATGTGTGGCCTGGGATATATTTGCATAACTCAGGTTTGGAGAAGCAATCTTTAAATAATCATGTAAAGTATTTCAAAGGGTAAAAGCACTGCCCATGTGTTAACCCCTGTACTTATTGAAAACATCGTACCTCCAGCATTTACTGTTTCTCTGTTCATATCACTCCTGCCTGTCTTTTGCAGTGGATATGCAGATATCACCACCATTATCTGCCAATTTTAGGCCTGCACAGTTGTTGGAGACCAGCATGGATATCCATGCTGACATCAAGCCAAAGTAAGAATTATATGTATTTTCACATGCACACACCAGCATTTCTATATATTACTATTTCTATTTAATTTCTATTTATTTCTATTTATATTATTTCCAGCTCTAATTTCTAATTATTTCTAATAATCAAAATATATAATAACGTTTTGAATTCTATTTCTATTTATTTATGTGTTTATTTATTTACATTGATATTATAATTATGTTTATATGTATAGAATCACTAGGGAAACAACATTCAAGATCAAGTCCAACCATCTTCTAAATATTATCATGATCATTAAACCATGTCCTGAAGTGCCACATCTGGATGTTTTCTGAACACCTCCAGGGATGGTGATTCTGCCCTCTCCTTGGGCAGCCTGTTCCAAAGCCTCACCATTCTCTCAGTAAAAATGTTTTCCTCATATCCAACCTAAATTTCTCTTGGTGCAACTTAAAACCATTTCCTCTTATCCTAAATATGTTTACATATTTTATATCATATTTATATTTCAGTTTATACTTATATTTATATTACTTATGTATATATATATATATAATTTATATTTATTTCTATTATTTCTATTTGAAATAGATATGTGACTGCATATTGTTATACAGGGGTCTCACTTGTCCCACACTTGGGGTGGCTGTGCTAGTCCAGAGCAGTGTAGTTGTGAGAAAGCAACACTGATACTTTATGACCCTGCAAACACAGCAATGCACACTGTATCCCATGTTCTACCAATGCCAGAAACATTTGTACCTGTTCAGTGGCTAAAGATACTAATCTGTGAAGATGTATTTTCTTACATAAGAACAGGTTGTTACAAGTTCAGCAGAGAATCTCAACACCTGGCACAAGCTGGTGACATGATTTCAGGGGGAAAAGGGGAATGCTGCTGGATCCACAAAACCAAATGCAAAAGCAACAGTACTATTAATGTCCTCAAGCAATGTGTCAGTGATAAAGCACAGAGAGGATCCATGTTAGCTTTGCTCATCAAAAGAATCCCTTCACCTTTTCTAGTGGCACTTCAGTTTTGTTTTGGTTTTTTTTACCCTGTTACAACACATCTCTTCATCCATCTGCAGTGGCTCTTACACTAAACAGAACAGCATGAAAATGCAGTTTTGCATTTCCAAGTTAAATAAGTGCATATTAATCTGTAATTGTGCATATTTTTATTTCCACTCTTTTAGGGTTTATTCTCATCTGATCGCAACGATGGGGATTAATACACAGTACTTGCAGAGTGGTCTTGAATTTCATGCAGAGTTCAGTGCCAACACTACAATGAAATTTGATGCCAAGATAAATATGAAAGAGAAAAATGTGAAGGTTGAGACCCCTCCCTGCCGTCAGGAGGTTGAGCTTGCAGCTGTGAGGTACAGAAGACCTTGCTGTGATTCGTTCCTTATGTGTTACTGATCATCAGAACATCAGAAGATGTTACATGTGTGCTATTTATCACCTCCACAGGAGTGAAGTTTATGTTATTTCAAGGAATATGGAAGAAGTAGATTCTGAAAAGAAATCCCACCTCCTCCCCAGTGGAGAAGTACCAACTACTTCTGAACAGACATTTCATCCAACAGAAAGATCTTCAAGACCTGGAAGCTGGAAGGTAGGCAGGCTTCTCACCACCTGTATTGCAGACAGGTAGAGAACAGACAGCTGAGCACCCCCAGCAGAGGTGCTGGCTGGCCAAATCTCAAACACAGACATTGGGAGATCAAACAGGTGCCTGACATATCCCAAACCAAGCCTCACATAAGTCCCAATGGGTTCAAGCCATGAATAGACAGTCTGATCACTCTCAGCATCTCATACAGGCAGGGTCACTTTGATAATGTCCTATTTCTTTACAGTCATGGGGAGGGTGTGTGAAATTCATATCTTTTGCACAGTATCACTTTTTTTTCAAGCAGAGCAATGTGGGGGGCAAAAAAAAAGGCTCTCTGTCAGGATATATTTTTTTCCCAAATCCTGAGGTAACCCCTGCAGTAGATTGCAGAAACCCATCCTCTTCTGCACTTCTCATCTTCTGAAGCTGTCTTAGGAAGGCTAGGTTAATTGCAAGAGGAAAGCTAGTAGATCACAACTGATGCAGATAAAAACGTCCTCCAAAGAGCCCTGCAGGTTCTCATTGAGAAGTGTGTTGTTTGTGAAACACTGCCTGGTAAAGGCTGGGCAGGAGAGTTGTCCTCTTTCACAAAGCACTTTGAAGGACACCCCACTGCTCCCAGTGCTTGCATCTCTAATTTTAAGGTCCTACTTAGGTAGGACTGAAAGAAGGAAAGATTTTAGGAGTTGTGACTATTTTTTTAATAGAAAATATATTTATTTGTCATATTTCTGTTTTAATGCAGCAAAGCAATATTCCCAGTGTGATATACAAAGGATACCAGCAAGGTTCAGGAGAGGCACATCACCACAGTGTAGGAGGAAGATTTTATACACGAACCTTCTGTAGAAAATTTGAGACTATTGGATGTTCTGCTTGTCTCAGCCTAAAGTCACAAAATTCTGCTTTCATAAGAGATACCTATCTGCACAGACTAGTTGGAGAACTTGAAGCCAAAATTGTTTTGAAGCCAGGTACAGTAGTAACAACAAACTTTTTTGACAATCTCTGTGCAGGCTGCTGAAGCAGCACAATGCTGGAATAGAAATATCTTTATTTTAGTTCACACAGATGATGATCTTGACAAAATACAGTTGGAAATTCAGGCAGGATCCAAAGCAGCTTCCAAAGTAATTGATGTAGCAAGTTTGGGGTCTAAGGAAGAGGAGGAGACATCTCCATATGAGGACATTAAAGCTAAACTGAAGAAGATTCTACGCATTGAAAATGTATTCCAGGTAAGAGACTCGGAGCATCTGAGATGGAAATAGTTTCCTATGAATGAAGGCAGGGATTTCCTGTGTGAAAAACTGGCATGGGAAAGCAAGGGTTTTGAATGGGATGAATGGGGCTGGATGAGTTCTGGTGCAGTGTACAGGGCCAGGGACTTGTGTTTCCTTGAAAGCCTGTGGTGAGCAGCTTGTCTGACCCCAGAGAAATGTTACAGAACAAGTTATAAATTCACAATGCTTTGAACTGTTTTTGGAGGTCGCAAATAAAACACGGCACCGTAGGAGACGGGTTCACAGAACAGAAAAGCCTGAATCTACAAACTACTGGGAAAATCCCAGTGCAACTCATCTCTCCAGCTCATTCTCTTCTTCCACTGCATCTTCTGCTGATGGTAAAGAGCCTAGAAACAATTACAAGAGAGATGAAATAAGGCAATCTTGGAAAAAGCATGGCAGGAGCAGCAGCAGCAGTGTCAGCTCTGATAGCAATGAAATCTGCAGCAGCAGTGGAGACCACTCTGGAGACAGGCACTGCAGAAGGGGAAGGGAATATTCTAACCAACAGGTAATTCACCTAGGCTGGAGATTTTTATTTTTCTTGTAGTGAATGCTTTTCTGTATCAGGAAAATATGTCCATAGAGCAGGTACCAAAGGACGAGAAAATAGACAGTTGAGGGTGGCTGTTTGCTGCAGGGTGGGTGAGATGACCACTTTGCATAAGTTTTTTTCCCTTTTTAACCTCTCTGATTCTCTGAAGCATTTCATTTGAGGTTTCACATTTCAGAGTAATAGAGTTCAAAATGTTTCCAAAAATTAATTTTGTTTTGCCTTTTTTTCTATAGTCAATACTGAATTTTTTAATGCATTTGTCAAAAGTTAGTTCTTTGTATTCTCTTAGATCTTCTTACATACTCTCTATTTCCACAGGGAAATCTACCTGTTTACCAGTTTTGGTTCAAACCAGCAGATGAACAGGTACATACATATACTGCCATACATACATATACTGCTTATACTGTGAGCAGGGCATACAATTCCTCTCACTAGCTTTGGTGTGTTTAGAGCTTAGCTCACTGAGCATAAAAATATGATAAATTGATTCTGCAACAACTTCCAATGGGAAACAACTCAATTCAAGATGATTCCCTCTCTTAACAGGACTCAGGAATGGAAGTGTTGAACAGCAGCACCAGCTCCTCTTCTGCAGCTAGTGATGAAGGCAACTCTAGAGCTGTGTCTCAGGTGAATGTCTTAATCTGCAAAAAATAAACCCTCTTATTTTTTATTTGCAGTTATTTTAGGTTTATAAAGGAATAGGAATTATATTATGAATTAGCATATTAGATAATATATAGAAAGACAATGAACTGTTTCCTGGTTTAGAAAGGTCATTACATTGGTTAGCCATTGAATGTTTTTCAATATTCACTCAATATAGGCTACATTTTTAAATGCCAATTTAATGTATTGTAGTGTATATTGAAATATGTATTGCTCAGTAAATAATTCACTATAAAAATGAGAACTCAAGAGCTGACCTTGATCAGAAGCTGGTTTCAGGTATATCTATTATTGCATAGCTCTCTGTAAAAGTTCAGAACTCTGCCACTTTCTTGTTCATTACGTTTTCACTGCCAAGTAATTCTGTTCACATTAACAGGATCATACAAGGCCTTTGAAAAGACCCTGATTTAACAGAAATGCTCTACCATTGAGAGCAATCCTAGAATGACAGGTACATAGTTAATGGTACCTGGTCCTTCTGTAAGAGCTATTGTAAGAACAGATGGAGCTGCACTGAGCAGACCCCTCTGTCAACACAGATTATCATTGTTTTAAACAAGTGTTTAAACAAAATTTATCAAAAAGGCTATGAGCTAAACTACAGGTTGGTAAGAGAGCAGTGTGAGTTGGGTAATATTGGTTAAAAAAATTATGGAGTGAGGTCCTGCTCCATACTTAGTTTTGTTGCACTGAAATTACAAAAGGACACCCAACACTGCTGCTTTGCATAGATTGTGACAGCTCTCCCTTGAAAGACTGAGGCAAAACTACACACAAACTGAATAGTTCAGGTGATATCCATGTGGCTGCTCCATACTTCACATAAAAACCCTTTTTTGAATGAAACTTTACAAATACTTTTTACCTGTGATTTTGGTATAGCAATTTTAATGCTTTGTTTATATCTTTGGTCTCTATTTCCTCTCTACTAAAGCCTAAATTCTTGGGAGACAGCAAGACACCAATACTGGCTGCAGTCCTTCATGCCATCCACAGAAACAAGAAGCCGACGGGGTTACAACTTGTACTGTACACTGACACACAACCCCTGGCATCGAGGATACAGGTGTTCATTTCAAGCATCACAGGATCAAGTAGATGGAAACTCTGGGCTGATGCTTCAGTAAAAAATTTCCATAAAGTATCAGTAAGTTTAAAATAATTATCAGCTCAGGTGTAAATGAAATATTATTTTTCTATGTTTTATAGAAAAAAACCCTAATATATGTATATTCCTATATATATTCCTCTCTGCTAGGGTTTTCTAAAATGGGGTAGAGATTGCCAGGACTACCAGATTGCTGCTCAGATTGCAACAGGGCAATTTGCTGCTTATCCAGCTATGCAGATGAAGCTGGAGTGGCCAAAAGTACCTACAATAGTCCGAAAAACAGCAAGATGGTGAGATCTTACTTGATTTTTTAAAAAATTCTCTTGTGTCAATGCTGTAGATATTTAGAGGTTCAGTTCTGCAATTTCTGACCTGGAAAAATTCTACTTAATTGGTGTGATGCTATAAAATTAGATTACACATCTGGGTTTATTTTCCTGTGTATTAATTCCCTCAAAACCTAGTGCATTTTAGTTTGCAGGAAAACCACTTGAAACAAAAGGGATGATGAGATTCACCTAATCTATTGTAGACTTTTAATTTAAAATATCTGAATTAAGAAATTGGTGTCCTGGTGCTCCCTTATTGATGGAGGCTCAAAGCAGAAGCCTAACCTTGCTCTCTGAAGGAGTGTGTCTCTTACTGACTGTACAGGGAGAGTAATTTCCTAAAGTAGGCACCGTACCTCCAGCTTCTGAAGAAGGTGATACAAACACTTCCCATATGGCTTCCTGCACACTAAATAGCAAACGTTATGTGATGTTTAGTGTGTAGAAAACTGTAACCACTGGATTCAGTTCAGATATGTGTCTATCCATACACATAAAGTATCTATTTTATTCATTCATCATGTGATTGCTTTTGCCCAGGTTAACATATAGATCTGAAATATAGCCTTACCTTTTTTCAAAGTGTTACCAAAACAAAGACACATATGACAACTTAATTATCTAAATATGTATGTAAGACAAGTTTTCACATTAAAGGCATGTGTGTGTTTTTGTATTGAGTTACCTGAAGTGCTGTTATCTGCCCTTAGTGGAGAGGATGAAATAATCCAATTAAATATCCTGGAGCAAAACCACAGAACTCAGGGGGTTTTTCTGCTCTGAGGCTATTTCTTTTTTCAAGGAATATTTTCTGTATTTCTCTAGTTGAGTCCCAGGCCTGTAAGGGAACCCAGTCATAGGGATCCTTGTCAGCTAACTGACGATCTTAGTGGACTAAAAGTTACCACAGCAGGAGTGACATTAATACAAGGTCACCTACTTTTTAGCATGTTAGTATTTTCATTTATATGTAATTGGTGCCTATTTTAAACTCCAAATTGGTTTAAAACAAGTTAGGTATACTTTTCTTCTCATATCGTTCTGCTTCAGTCTCTTGAAGAGTATTTTGCCCATAAAGAGTTAAACTCTGCCACACTATGTATTACCAAGCCCTGAGAGAAAGCATGTCTAACACAGAATGCATATTGCTTTAAAGGTGTATTTCAGACTGAATAATTAATAACCATTATTTGGTTGTTTGTTTTGTTGGGTTTTTTTCCAAAGACAGATCCTTTTAATCACTCACTTCTTTTTCTAGGTTCTACTCATTTCTTCCAGGAGCTGCATATGTGCTTGGGTATTCCCAAAGGCATCGACGTGGTCCCTCTCGCCAGGCGACTTTGGTTGTGGCTCTGACATCTCCAAGAACCTGTGATGTGGTCCTCAAGCTACCTGAGGTACTTCTTTCCACTATCTTTTATCCTGGGGCATTCAGTACATATGAAATCAAAGGTTAACTTTTCTAACCCACTTATTTTGTTATTTTTTAAAATTAAACTATAAAGAACCTTATCACTCTCTACAACTACCTGAGAGGATGTTGTAGAGAGGTACACTCCGGTCTCTTCTCACAAGTAGAGATAGAACAAATGGAAATGGCCTCAAGCTGCACCAGGGGAGGGTTAAATTGGATATTAGCAAAAATTTTTTTCACTGAAAGGGTTGTCAGGCTGTGGAACAGGCTACCCAGGGAGGTGGTTGTGTCACCATCCCTGGATGTATTTAAAAGCCATATAGATGTGGTGCTTGGGCATATGGCTTTGTGCTGCACTTGGTAGAGTAGGTTTAATGGTTGGACTTGATGATCTTAAAGGTCTTTTCCAACCTTTATGATTCTAAGAAGCTCCCATATTCACACAGTGAGTATCTTTCAGCACATTTCTCTCATGGAAATGTGAGAAAAGTTACAGAAAAACTATCACGATTGATAGCACATGAACAAGAACTTAATAAAAAGACCACTACTTCCCAAATCTTGAGGAAGATGATAGGTTTTCCTGTGTGATAATAAACCAGGTTGTAGAGAAGCATGATGGCCAAGTATCAGTCCTCAATGTATAGGCAAAGAAAGGGTATGCATCTCAGGCAATCAAACTGTTCAGACTGTGAGATAATGTGATGTACATCTCCCCAAAAAGCTGCAAGTTGTTGAATATCAAACTTCATGTACAGCACAGTTGTTCTATCTGTTGCAGCTGTGTCAAACTGTAGAGCTATTTCATGCTGTAGACAGAGGACTTGAATTCATTTTAGTGCTGACCTAAATCTAGATTCTAATTTAGATTTCAGTCAGTACTTCTCTCTTTTGAACACTGCAGGGAAGTGTTATCTCATATCTCTACACTGTATTTTGCATTTATATTCATGTTTGATTTCTGACTGATTTTCAGCTCACAGTTTACAGCAGAGCCATGAGGCTTCCCCTGCCATTCCCTTCAAGTCCAGGTACATCGCTTTCAGCACGATCGAGCCCTGACTGGAATGTCTTTTCTCAAGCAACACGTTTAATCACTGAAAACCTTAAAGGTCAGCAATTATCTGCACAAGCACTGAATGACTTAGCAGATTTTTTTTAATATGATTTATACTTTTGACATAACTTTAAGTTATTTTACATTCACTTAAAAACACATTTGGACTTCAGATAGAAATAAACCCATCTGCATGGAAATCTGTGAGTTTGCAAAGATGTAAAGAAAAGAAAACATATTAGTAAGATTAAATATTCGTTTCCATGCCAGATAGTGATTCCAAATGCATCCATTCCCAAATGCATCCATTTCACCTTCTCTGCAGAACAAAACATTACAAAATTTATGAAAGGAGCATCCAAGTGACCTCAGATTTGAGGTGCTCTGCTTGATTAGTGCTGTTATGTACAAACTAAAACAGCTCCAGAAGTACACCTGTTAATTTCACCCCCTGCACTTGATTTTGAATGGATTATTTTGTCATTAGCACACATTAAGAGCTAATCACATTATATTTACTTAGGGTAAACTTTAAATGGAAAAGCTTTATGTAATCCTGGGACAAGAAGTCACATTTTGCTTGAAATCAGTGGGCTAATATCATACCTGTGAATATTTATTTGGTAAATACAAAAAATAATCCGTATGAATTAAAGTTGTTGTGAAATAATTTCTAATCAGAGGTGGTAGGGTTTCCAATAAAATACCATTACGGTAAAAAAGTGAGAGTTTAATCTAGTGGGGGGGGTTTTTTCCCCTCCTCTTTTATCTATTTCTAGTCATATTTATGACTCAATAAAGGTAGCAGCATTTTAGTAAATTTCCTCTAATGTTAATGATATCTGAAGCGTTAACAGCATTTGAGAAACTCTTTTGACTACAACAGTTACAAAAGCCAAAAGGTCACAAATGGAGAGTTGTACCAGCACCAGCCATGAGCAGAATTTATCTCACACAATGATTGAATCATGAGTGAGTTGCCTTGCTGTCTGGGGGCTGGCAAGATTTTGGTTTTTTACTACAAATCAAATATTCGATCTGAAGGAATAATTTTTCTTTTATGTGGGAATATATTAAAGCAGAAAATGATCTTAAAAAAAACAAAACAAAACAAATATAAAATGAATAACTGTCTTATGTGAAGTATTGCTTTTGATGGATATTTTTTTTTCAGCTCATTGTTCAGTTTACCAAAACACAATCACAACCTTCAATGGAGTTGAATTTAACTATTCAATGCCTGCAAATTGCTACCATGTCTTGGCACATGACTGTAGTCCAGAACTGAAATTCCTGGTGATGATGAAAAGACTTGAGTCCACTGATCTTACAGCAATAAACATCAGACTTGCCAGCCAGTGAGTAACTGCAAACTTAATGACAAATAGACATCAAGCTGAGTATGCTACAGATATGAAGACCAGCTTGTTAGGACAGATGGGTGCTAGCATCAATGTAAAAATTACTGATGTCCATGGAAATATTTCTAGGAGTGTCACTGGGATTTGGGACTTCGCTTTTCCAAAGGGCTTCTGAAATATATCTGAGGTTCACAGTAACCTGGAATCTTTACTGCCCTAAATTCTTCATTAATTTGTTAACATTTAATCATCTTGTTATGTAGACATATAAACTATAAATTCAAAAGGGACTATTGTACCCTTTTAGTCTGGCATCCTACAATAAACTAACAATTAGAACCAATTATCATCCACAATAATCTCTGCAGAGATGTTGAGAAATGGACACAGCTAAAAAGGGAATTACTTATCCCAGATTAGAGACACTGTCTTACATCATCCCTTAGTTCATGAGTAATGTTCTAATCTACTTTAAATTAATTTAAAACACACTTTGTTTCATCTTGGAGCAATTGCCTCTGCCATCATAGGTTCTTCTTTAAGAGTAGAGTCTGATACTCTAAATTGTATGGGATTATGCATACCAAAGTCATTGTAGGGAGTATTCTTCAAAGCCTATAAATAGGCTTTGATCTGTAAGGTTTCATTATAAGTAATTATTTATTTCTGAAAATTGTGGGCCTAGCTGTGCCATAATGTTAGAGAAACAGAGAAACTAGTATTCCCTGAACCTGTTTTGTGAAGAACAGAAGGACGGTTCTATTACAGTCTGTATCTTTTGTGATAAAGACATTCCTCGCCACTGCATCACTCCTGATCATTTCACACGACTCTAAGTGGGTGCTTTTGATGTACCTGAGCTTCACATTTTTTCATTAGAGCAAAACGCTGCTCTGAAGAAAATACTGCAAGACACAGACTGTAAGAGAACTGCTGTAGGGAATACAAACTTCCTTTGAAATGTAAATCACCTCCAATTCACGCGAACATAATAGCAATTACATCGTTCTGCAGCAAGGGTCCCTATAGCTCAGTGTCTTCCTGCCTGAACTATGGCCACAAGATGAGTAAAGCCAGGGGAAGGTGCTTTGTGAGCACTCCTCCTGGCACACTTTCCTGGGCTATCTGTCTTCCTCCCAAAGGGTAGAGAGTGATTCATGACAAAATTATATGGGCATCCTGCAGTGTTGCTTCTACTAGGACTAGAAATTGTGAGCTGAAGTGTGGCGGGTGTGGGGGGTGAAGGAGAACCATTTGTTTATACTCATTTCTTTACTTAAAGTGAGGTTGACATGTACGTTTCCAATGGACTCATCCAGCTGAAGATTAATGGTGTTAAAGTCTCAACAGATGTTCCATACACATCAAATTCTGGTAAAATATTGACCTTTATATTTAATTAAATCTTTTCTGATATTCCGAATCAGGAAAGGATGTGATCCTGCAAATACCTCTAAAGCTAAAGATCACTTTCTACTGGGAAACAGACTATTTTGACATACCTTCATGCTAGCTTCCATAGGGGGTGGCAAGAAAGATGAGCAATGAATGAGATGCTGACCCTGGGCATCTTTGCACAAATCAGGTTACACGGAACTGTGGTGCCTTGTGCTGATCACAGAGAAAAGCAGAACAAGCATCTAGATGTTCCCTGACAAGGCCACCTTTGTCACAGGGCTTTGGAGCAGTATGGGCTTTCTCACTTCCCCCGGCTCTTCCAAGATATACAGAAGCCTGCATTAAGTTGCCAGGAATTTAACAACTGGTTCAAGATGGACCCTAAAACAATATCAGCCTTTTAAAAGAAATCTCTTTTTGTTTTGTTTTTTTTTTTGTTGTCGTTGTTGCAGATGCAAGTATGCTCATCAACAGTGAAAAGGAAGGCCTGTCACTAAAAGCCCCAGATTATGGCATAAATAAACTATATTATGATGGGCACAGATTAGAGGTATGTGTTTCTTTTAAATATTCTCCCTGGTTTTCTTTTTAGAATAAAAGTAAAGATATACATAAATAAATCTAAGTGCATCTTTTATTTATTTCCACAAAGATTCAAGTTGCTTTCTGGATGGCTGGAAAAACATGTGGTATTTGTGGAAAATATGATGCTGAGAAGGAAAGAGAATATCAAATGCCCAGTGGATATTTAGCTAAAGAGGCAGTGAGTTTTGCTCAGTCCTGGATCATCTCTGAAGACCCCTGTGCTGGAGGTACTAAGATTGTAACCTATATTAATGTCATTGCCTTTGG
Organism: Ceyx cyanopectus; assembly: GCA_013401355.1. Classification (NCBI taxonomy): domain Eukaryota; kingdom Metazoa; phylum Chordata; class Aves; order Coraciiformes; family Alcedinidae; genus Ceyx; species Ceyx cyanopectus. Next base: position 91,385 of record VYZU01091254.1, on the reverse strand, counting down.
CTAATTACTTAGTCACATGAATAGGTGATATATAACTCTATAGTTACCTGAAGTTTGTGTTTTCCATCTAAAATTTAAAACTCCTTAGAATGATAAATTAGTATGAAAACTAGGCAGCTTGACTCTTGACAGAGGACATTTTATGTCATCCTTAATAGTTTCATTCTTTGCATTCCAGGCTTTTAGTTTCCTGGGGAAAAAAAAATAATAATCTAGCCCTGGCTATCTAACTAGAGGGCATCTGAGGCAGAAAAAAATGTATTTTAATTTCCTCCTTCATACTGAAAATTAATTTAAACTTAACCTTCAGCTGAAGGTTTCAGCCAGAAAATGATGGTTCTTATTATCTAGGTCCTGTATGAAAACACAACATGAAGGTATTGGTAACATTTGGGTACACCACATTCTGTGTGGAAATCAACCCTCTTGGCACATGTGAACATTTTCGGCACATATTTTTAGATCAAGCTCCCCTGGGGGGACTGGTCCAAGAAAAGTGTGGACCACAGAGGCTTAAGGATTAAGCAACTCAGCCATCACAAGGCAGGTGTGATACTTGGCACACTGCAGAGGTGGATATATGGAAGTTTAGGAGCCCAAAATGAAGTGCTGTCATAGTTTAGGTAATGTTGAGTGTCAGTCACCCAAGATTTTCACAGGTATCTTTTTGGATTTGAGCATCTGTGGTACTACTTATATCCTACTTATTACACCTCTCTCCTTGGGGCTATGCCTGATTTTCTCACAGCCTAAGACATTGACAGAAAATTGACTTGCTTCAATCAGATTAGTTTCATGTAGCTTGTGTCACTTTGTCCATCCATTGGTTTTAGCTGTTGCTAATTCTACAAATTAAGTCCAAAAGTTTATTTATCTAAATTCTATAGGTTCTTTAAGAGAATTCATGTTTTATAGATTGTAAGCTGCAGCGTAAATTGGTCAAAATTGAGAAGTCTGTTGCGTTTGAGAAGAAGGCAGCAAAATGCTTCTCAGTGGAGCCAGTTCTACGCTGCGCAGAGGGCTGTTCAGCAACCAGGACTGTTCCCGTCTCCGTGGGATTCCACTGCGTTCCAGTCGGTGAGTCTGCAGAACGGGTATCTGTGCACAACGCACCCGGTATGTCCAACAGGGATTCAGTGTGAATCCGTGAGGTAGACCTGCTTATCTCGATGATAAAACCCTCGCACAACCTCTTCTTCCTCATTTACAGACTCCACTCTTAACCTGAAGGGTCAGATCAGAACCGACCAGAAATCCGAGGACGTCGTGAGCACGGTTTCTGCTGACACGGCGTGTTCCTGTCAAAAGCAGCAGTGCCCGGCCTGACACCTCCCTCCGCAGGACCCGCCGGGTGCCACAGTCAGCCCCGACACGCTGTGACCCTGCGGACACGCCCGGTGCACGGAGGATAAAGCCCCAACCCCTTCAGGAGATGGTCCATCTCTAAAGACCTTGACAATCACTCTGGATACCCTTCGCCCGGCTTGGTCTTTTAATAAACGGCTGCTCTTCAAAAGCGATCAGTCAAGATCATTTCTCACTCAACCAGCGGGTCCCTGAAGCTGGACCGTGCTGCGCCGCCCGCAGCCACAACCGCGGGGAAGGCTTCGCCTCCTGCCCGCCCTGCAAGCCGCGGGGCGGAGCTGCGATGCGGTGCCACCGCCCAGCGCCTACCGCCCGCTGGCTCCGAGGCGGAAGCGTTGAGCCGCCATGGGGCGGCCGTGGTGCCTGTGGCTGCTGCCGCTCGGCCTCCTGCCGCTGCTTGGCTGCCCGGCCGCTGGTGCGTGCCCCTGCCAGGACCCGCGGCTCTGCCAGCCCATCACGGGCACCGGCGGCTTCGAGGTGCGCGTCCCCCCCTCTCCCGGCGGCTCTGTGCGCCCCTGTCCCACCCCAGCCAAGCCCCGCGGCTCTGGGTCCCGGGGAGCGCGGCCCGGGCGAGGCGCGGCACCGGCGGCCAGCAGGGCAGGCTTGTGCCGGGGCGGCCGGCGCGGTCAGCAGCGTGTCGCGCCCACACCGTGCCCCGCCGCCTTGCGCTGGCTGCCTGCAGTACAGCCAAACGCGTTGCGAAAGCAGAGCTGCCTGCTGCTGTACGGGAAGATGTCCGAGCGGGGGGTTCGGTTTTGCAGGGTGCTGGCCCCACGGCAGGACTAAGTGGTGCACGCAGCTGCTGTGAGGCGCGGATCGGCTCTGCCCGGCCGCTGTGCCACCGCTCGCAGCCCTGGAGAGGCTGTCGGTGCGAGCTGGCAGCGCACAGAGAGGCTACCTGCTTTCTAGAGACACAAATCATGTAGCATTTCAGAAGCACGTGGAAAATGATCACTGGAGATATTGAGGGTGGTTCTTACCCCATTCCCAGGTCTTCGTGTTCGATGTGGGAAAGGAAACCTGGAAATCCTACGACTGGTCCAAAATTACAACTGTGGCAGCTTTCGGAAAGTACGATGCAGAGCTTATGTGCTATGCTCACTCTAAAGGCGCCAGGGTAGTACTGAAAGGTTGGTTACATGGTGAAAATGTGGGTATTTATGCGATACATGAAGAAGAACATAGTGTACATAGGGCTATCATACCGTGACATTTCACGTTCACTTGTATGCAGAGTATTAAACTCAGTAAGAGGATTAATTAATAAGGTGATAATGCATACAGGACTACAATATTGTGACATCTTGCATGTGCTGGTATGTAGGGTATTGAAAAGAAAACCAGCGTCAGCTGCTTCCACAGTAATAACCACACCGGTGACAGCTATGGAAGTTCTCTAAAACGGGGAGGAAAGGAAAAGCCTGTAGAAGATAATTATTTGGGTCTGTATTCTGGATGGTATGCACAGCACCCAAAAGGCAGGGTGGAGGAGGGGTCTTAAGTAATTTTTAGTTTTTTTCATTTAAGTCAATAGCTATGTATTAGGAAGTGGTTAAATTTTAAAACATAAGTATTTGGGAACTCTGCAGGTGCAAATGCTGATGAGAAGGACAAAGTCCATGAGAGGCTACATGATGTAATCAGGGTTTGGCTCTGTTGAAGCAAAAACCTAATCCAAGGCCACAATGTGGAAAGCAACAAAAGTTATATGTAATGTATATCTATCTGAAGAGTAAGACACAGTCCCTCTGGCTCCATGGAAATACAGAAAGTACATTGCTTTCAAAAAAAAGGTAGTTTGCAGTGGCAAAAAGAATATTAGGCAGAAACAAGGAGATTAAAATTCTAGTGAAAAATCCAAAATCTTGGTTGGTAATCTCTTCTGGGGTGGGTACTCAAAATTATGCTAGGGGTAAAAAGTTAACTTCTCTGTATTTTACCAGTATAGGTGTGAGGATTTTCCATTTCATGCCTATGTTTGTTGTTTTAGTAAAGACAAAACGTGTTAACTCTTAAAAGACCTTTTGCATAGGTGATGTACCTCTTAAGGAAATTGTTGATCCTGCTAAACGAGTGGCGTGGATATCCCAACAAGTGGACCTTGCAAAAAAACAGTATATGGATGGAATTAACATAGATATAGAGCAAGAAGTTAATGAAACCTCCCCTGAGTATTATGCATTAACAGAGCTCGTTAAAGAAACTACAGATGCTTTTCACAGAGAAATACCGGGATCACAGGTAATAATTTCTTCAGACAAACGTTAACTTTATGAAATGCAAGGAGTTTTGAGAATGCTCTTTAGTATATGAAAAAACAATGAAATCTAACACCCAATGGTCTCATGAACAGTTAATTATTATTGTCAACTGTGGTATGCTAGCATAAGAATCACTTTCTGACCTGTATTAATTTCAATAGAAGTTGCACTGATGTGTGAGCTGGGAGTTGTTACAAGTAGTTGAAAGAATCTCAAAAAGCAGGGCAAATACAGCCTCCTGGTGCAAAAGCTTGGTAGTGCTTTAGTAAATCCATCACATTTTATCAGATGGTTTCATGCGAAATTTTCATTTCTTTGGTGTTTTAGATTCACTAATAGGGGCACTTGCTCTTTATAATCCAATGTTTCTCAGCTAAGCAGCTTCCGTGGTTCAGTAGTATCGTGGTGCAACATTTGAGAAATACTGTCTTTAAAGAGCTTTTTTTTTAAAGAGAAAACAAGTGTCTGTATGCCATACACAATACTGACTTGTGCATTGTCCTTCAGGTAACATTTGATGTGGCTTGGTCTCCAGCATGCATAGATAAAAGGTGCTACAACTACACTGGGATTGCAGATGCCTGTGACTTCTTATTTGTGATGTCATATGATGAACAGAGCCAGATCTGGACAGACTGTATTGCAAAAGCCAATGCTCCCTACCTGCAGACTTTACTTGGTAAGAACAAAATGCCTCCCCAGGAGTCAGAATATTTTCATTTGTTCACATGAATAGATAGAATCTATTGCCTTTTCTTAGTCCTGCTTTGGGCAGCTGGTTTTAAGTGTAGCAAGTAGAGCAAGAGCAAGTTTAGGAGTATGCAAGTGGGAGGTAAAGAAGGGCTTGTACTTCAGCTTCTGTCTGCAGATCGTGCAAGTCCTTTATTGGTTCTGGCTCTTGATTAGATGTAAGAATAAAAAAAATGGGAAAATGCAATAATGCATCTTAATTTTTTATTTCCTTGAAAACTAGGTTATGAGGAGTACATTACTATGGGCATTAGTCCTGAGAAGCTTGTGATGGGTGTCCCGTGGTATGGCTATGACTATGTCTGCCAAAACCTGTCTCAGGTAAAATGAAGAATATTAATTTGCAGTCATACTGTTCATATGTTTTCCTTGGAAAGACACAGCTAGATTTTAGTGATCCTGTTTTTGGATTAGGAAATACTGTGGTCTGATGGATAAGAACATAAGCTGGGACATGAGACAGAGACTTTTGTTTGGCTGATGAGCAGTGTGTTACCAAACAAGTCATTTAATCTCTCACTAGGCAACCTCAACCCAAGATACCCAAGCACTAAGGAATTGCAGATGTTATCTGAGAAGAGATAGTGCCAAAAAGTACCACAACACTTCGATCTGTCTTCTCAACACAGTCACTAAACTCACTGCTTAAAGACTAGGTGCAACGAGCCATAGCAAATCAGTGACTGTTAAAGTATAGCTGTGCATGGATAAATTATGGAGTGTCAAACATTATACTTAAGAAAAATGTAAGCGTGAATTAAAAGTGAAAAAAAACAATTGTGTAAGTTGCACGATGTCCATCCAATCCTGTGTTATTACAGAGTAAACAAAATGTTAACTGTTTTGTTTAATTCTGTAGACAGATAGTAGGCCTGCCACAGATACTCGAAGATTTGTGATTTTTGAGACACACCCACCCCCCCCATTGTCTTTTCTAACTTTATTCTTGGCAGTACTGTTACTTTTGAGTTAATAAACCTATGTAATATGAAACTCATGCCTTCTGGTTTGTTGCTTTTGTTGGTTTTTTTTCAGGATCATATTTGTTCCATTTCCAAAGTACCTTTCCGTGGAGCTCCTTGCAGTGATGCTGCAGGGCATCAGGTGCCTTATGGAGCAATCATGAAGCAGGTGAACACTTCTCTTTCAGGGATTCTGTGGGATGAGGTACAGAAGTCTCCATTTTATGAATACAAGGTAAGTGTTTCTTTATAAGACACCATGTTGTGGAGTATATGTTCATGAACCACAGTTGGGTTGTAAAATTTTCAGGGTATGGATTCTACCATTTGTGGTTTCTAATTCTCTTTTTTTCAACATAGTAGAAGATGTCTGGTTTTCTAGATCTTTAATTTCTAGTCTGATAAAAGGACATTTTGTCACCAAAATATACCATAGCCCCATCCTTCACTGTTAATTTAAACTAAACCAGATGCTGAGATGCTCTTTGAGTTTTTCTGGCTTGTATGTGTGTTCTCTTCTGCATTTGGTTTCTAAATAAATTTAGTGAGTCTGTGAATGATTGTGCTTCTATGAATGACACTCTATGCATTTCATCTTGTTTCTTTAGACATCATTTTAAGTTTCACATGTAGATGATTAAAAGGTGTTGTAAGCGTAAGCAATGAGCAAGTCAAAGCAACATAACTTGGGCAAATTTTTTTAACCTCCTCTAAAACTGTTTATTGCTGAAAAGGTATTTAATCTCTAACTAAATTCACCTGCTAGATTAGATAGTGTTTTTGAGATTTTAGCTTCATTTTAAAAAAAAAACAAACAGATTATAGCTGAGTCTTTTCATCTAACTTCAGNATTTACATTCTATAATTAAAAAATTAGCCAAACACTTGATTTAAAAGTTTTAATTGTCCTGTGTGAAAAATAATTTGTAAATCAGGAAAGTGTCATTATGTAAATCTACAGAGCTTGTAGATCTCAGGTTTTAATTGTACTTTTCAGTGCATTCAACGTACAGTGTAATCAAAATTCTGTGAACTTCAGTGTCTCGTGTTTATATAGATAGGTAGATAGTGATGCTAGTGTTTGAATGTTTTTCTAGGATTCTCTTGGTCACTTCCACCAAGTGTGGTATGATGACCCTCAAAGCATCTCTCTAAAAGCGGCATATGTGAAGTCTCGAGGTCTGAGGGGCATTGGCATGTGGAATGGAAATAGTCTCGACTATTCCAGGGAAGCTGCAGCAAAACAGCAAACTGAAGCAATGTGGGAAGCCCTGACACCATAAGAACAACACAAACCCTTGTTTGATGAAGTTTGGTGATTTTAAAATATGGTTTATACTGTCATACATTTTTACTTTATATAAATATACCATGACTACTAAAACTTTGAGAACTAGTCAGATTTTGTTATTTTGTATGCAAACCATATTTTAGTTCTTAAAAAAGCTCCAGTGTTGCTTTAGAAGCATGTTTGGTTTGGCTTGGTTTGGTTTTTTTTAAAGATAGTTCATATTTTTCACTTTGCACAACTACCATAAGTTGTCTAAAGCAAGAAGTCACTGTTTATCTGGTAACAAATATGACCTCGTGGTGGAATTATAGAGGCAGTCTCATACTGATCCTTAGCTAAGGCTGCTGGCACAGCAGGTATTCATTCTTGGTTTGCATGGTACATTCTCAGCTTACTGACATCCAACCCCAATCTATATTTTAAATAACTCACTCTTGAATCAGATGAATCACAGAATACTGGAGATACAGGTTTTTGCTTACATGCAGCTTAGTGTAACTTGTGCTAGCACTTGGTTACTCTTATAGAGATGAAAATATTTTACAGACTGAACAAATGATGTAACATTAGGTAATTGTCAGCAAGGTTTCTATCAGAATTATTAGAAAGGAATATTCAATCAACTTCAGTTTCTCTGTGCTTGTATCATGTAAATTCCTTAGTTTCAAAAGCAATAAATCTTGACCTGTATCATGAAGAGGCAATATCAATATGGAGAGGACCTGGATGGTGTTTTCTTTCATTTCAGACTTCTTTACTTCCTGAAATTCAGAATTCAGCTTATTTAATTAACTGCACTTGTATTTTTCCACGCACTTTTAAGATCCATTCAGTAGCCAGTTTATTTTTTACATGGTGTTACCCTGGAGATAATATGAGGTTATATTTTCTTTCTAGTTCATATTCTTCATCATATAATTTGCCACTAGAAATTGTGTAACTTTTAAAAATATCTGTAGTGATGGAAAGATTGGTGTTTACATGATTTTTTAAATAAAATGCTGTCTTCACTGAGGTTGGTAAACAGTGTTGTCTGTTTATGCTTTACTTGTTCTACAGCTTACAGCCCACACTGCTTCTCAGAACTGTTTCACAACTAGATTAAAGTGCAACTGTGCCCTTCTTAAGTGACTCCATTAATTAAACAATTTATTTAATGAGATATATTTAGTCAGTTGTGGGTTTTTTATTTGTTGGTTTTCTTTTTCCTCTTGCTGAATAGTTACTGTGAAAACACCCTACAATAGCAGCTCTAACATAATGGCTACAGAGGAGATAATTGGAAGACTTCCTAGGAGTGCCTGACTGCTTGATGCTACAAGTGTTGGGAAGCAAGGTGAAGTGTACTGCTCTCACATAAACAAATTCCCTTGGAAAATTGGAGGGCTCTTCACTAGAACTCAGGTCTGTAGGTTTTTAGGAGAAGCTGATAAATTTATTTGACATACAGGTACTTTAGAATTTATATTACTATTCATATGCTAAAATACTGTGAGGTAGATATGTGTGAAATTGAGAGGTCTTCTGGAGCTGATGATCTGACCTACAAAATACTAACTGAAGGCCAGATGATTGCTCCAGGAAAGAGAGTATTAATATAGTCAGGAGTTGATATTTGTCATTCTTCTTTTTTTCTTCTTTTTTTAGGTTCAGATTTTGCAGTAGCTAGTTGCCTGCTCTTCTGTCTTAAATAAGACACAAATTTGAAATACAGGATGTAGGTTTCAAACTTGAATTGAGTGAAAGTGGTTGTAATTCTAATAATTTAATAGTTCAGCACTAATATTTTAAATACTACCCTTAAGAAGAATAATTGAATAATGTGTGGTTTGACTCGAGACATTTGGAAATCAGTTCTTTTGAGAGCTACATACTTTTCTCATTGTGTTACTGTATTTCCAGTACTAAATACAGCCTTGCCAGCTTTTTATCTGACATTTAGCTGACAAAGGGGCCTATAAGAAAGCAGGGCTCTATTCACAAGGGTCTGTAGTGACAGGACAAGGGTAATGGCTTTAAGCTAGAAAAGGGTAGATTTAGGTTAGACATTAGGAAAAAGTTCTTTAATGTGAGGGTGATAGATCACTGGAACGGGTTGCCCAGAGAGGTGGTGGAGACCCCATCCCTGGAAATGTTCAAGGCCAAGCTTGATAAGGCTCTGAGCAGCCTGAGCTAGTCAGACATGTCCCTGCTTATTGCAGGGGAGTTGGACTAGATGACCTTTGGAGGTCCCTTCCAACCTAATACATTCTATGTTTCTGTGATATGTCTAGCATGTTATGTTCTGCTTAACATAATATAATTAAATTCCTGATGTTCTGAACTGGAGAATTAAAGATGAATGAATCTTCTTCTGCGTCAGTTCTGCTTTCTGTGCTCATAGATCAGATGGTGCCTGCTTTTGCATCTGCAGAAGACCCAGGGATTTAAGAAAGTTTTTAGAGTTGACTTGCTTATGTAACTAAGATTCAATTTTATACAGGATGGCTGAATACAGGATACAGCTTTCATCTTTAAAATCTTACATGTCTAGATAGTCCAGTTCTAGCACTACTTTCTTCAGGACTTCACTTTTCTGTTTTTAAGAGACAACAATTCACTGTCAACTCTATTGTTATACAATGGAGAAAGCATAATGAGTCCACCCACCTTAGATTACCCAGTAAATAGGGCCATGGGCAATCTTGGAGATGCACAGGATGCCTATTTCAAGCACTGAGAGCTGAAAAGCTATCTGGTGTGAGGGCCTATACCATCCTCTTCCTTTCAAAGGGAGCCATAGGCAGCACTGGTATGGAATAAAGCAGATGAAGAGGACTGCCATCTCCTTGGAGACTCAGTCTGTTATGTTTTTCTTTTACTTTATACCAGGGTATTTTTTTGTTAGCCATAATCTACTTAGTACCTGACCAATCTTCACAACTATCTTCTCACAAGTACCTTCCTTCAATTACCTTTTGAGTGAAATGGGACTTCTATGAAGGAGATTGTGCAGCTCAGCTTGCATAGTACCTTGAAAATCTAAATTACTTGAACCCAGTGTTCTAGAGTAATTTTGCTCAAGTGATAAAGTTACAACAGCTAAGACCATAAAACTAACAGCATAAAGCAAGAACTGTTTAGCAAATGTTTACATCATCTAAAGTTCGGGAAGATCTAAGGTTCTTATCCATAGTAACATTTTGACTGTTTTAATTAAAAGGCAGAGTACCTTAATTTCTATTACGAGTTTCATTTTTGTATTATCCAGCTTCCTCCTCAGTTCATGGAGTTCATGGTGCACTGTAGTAATCCAGATGATTGTGCAATTCTACATGAAACAACAGCAACAGAACTGTAAGTGCAGCATTAGTGCATCTCTTCATTCATTGGGCAGTACCTCACCACTCCAAACTATAAACTCTTTCCAGCTCCTCTGCTTTCTTCTAGTCCTTATCATGTGCTGGGCTGTCTGTGGTCTGGAAGCAGCCTGGTCTCCAAGAGAGGGAAGCTCCCTTCTGCTGCCAGCCCTTCAGCAGGCACTCCCTATTGCTTTGGAAAGTTAAGATCCAGATCAGATCTCCTGAGTAACAGCACAGTGTTTTGCAATTATCTTCTAGGGCTACTCCCCCATTTATAATAAAAAGGCATACTTAAAATAGTATTATTTTTTTTTCTCTTGCAGGCTTAGCATCACTCTGTCACAGTGCATTGATGAGATTGCTACATGTGTGATGTTTAGTGTAGATAACTCTTGGTTACACAGCATGGCATTTCAGCAGTAGCTGTAGGTGGGCCAATCTTTAACCTGTAAAACTAAAACTCATGTTTTCAAAAGGTAGGTTTTGATATTCAGCTCCTGTAAGCAAGCCATGGTTCCTTGAAGTCAGTAACCCTGAGGGGTGGGTGTGTATGTGGCAATCTATCTCTTGAAGTTTCAAGCCTTTAAAAATGCTATTAAAGTGCAAGCTGAAGCAAATGATGTGATAAAGTTTCCCATACAAGGAGTCAAGTGGTATCTGTGGCCTCTCATCACTGAGCTCCTGCTGTAAGCTTCTCCCCACCCAAGGGTGTAGCTGCCTGTGTAGAAGGGTCCAAGTAACAGCTCTGACACCTCACAGCTCTGCAACCCTGGCTCAGACCACTGAGAAAGCATGAAAGGTATTCAGTCATGCAGGAAAAAAAACAGGCAGGCCCATCAGACTAGTTGAGGGGCTACTGAGGAATTGCCCGTGTCCTTGGATTGAGTCACCAGTGAGGACAAAGCTGTGGAAGAGGGACACCAGTGAGGGCAGGATCTGCTTCCTGAAGCCTGACTTCATGCTTCATTGATGCCTGCCTGACCATTCCATAGCTTAGGAGCAGTGCAGAACACACTTGTGCTTAGCCTAAAAGGTTTTTTGGGAAGAATGAGATGAAGGAATTCTATACCTCTGATCAAGGGCTATTTAGCTGTTAAAGCTAGTTTACAAGTCATTGGTTGGTGATTAACTTGTTACTTTTATTTAGATTTTATACTAAGAAAACCAACCCAGACTGTGTGAAAAGAGCAATTAAGCTATACAAGCAAATACCTTAGAGCTTTTCATATTGTTTGGTCCTTTCCTGCTATCTCTGGCTTTCAACTGCAAGAGTAGTTTCTGATAGTAAAGCTCTAAACCTTGTTGCAGTTTCTTTAAAGTGTCCTCCAGTGAAACTGTAGCTTTCTTAGTTTCAAATTACTTTTTCCATTCCTCACCAACTAAAAAAAAAAAAAGAAAAAAGAAGTATTACTCTTGTTCACCTTATACTAAGGTCTGTTGAAGAGAGTAATGAGCAACCGATCTCACAAGATTCAGCTGACCAAGGCACACACTAAAACACAGAAATAGGTTTCTTTAAAAAAAAATCAGTAAAAAAAATCTTAATTAAAATCACATTCACTATAAATGCAACTGAATTTTCATGCAATCACCTGCAAAAAAATTTTTTTGTTCTGTCTGTCCACTGAGATGTAACAAGGTCCAAAACCTAAATTTCATTCAGCCTGGCTGTTCTGCAGGTTTCAGCAGCACAGTAAGTGCTCTGGACCTGTGATGACTGCTATGCCCACCACAGTCTGAAGTCCACAGGAAATAGGAAAATATTTAGCACTGTAGGCTTGTACAAAAATTGAGCTCTGCAGGGTCAGAGATTTTGAACAGCTTTATACAGAAGTCCCAAGATTATGGGAATCAATTATTTACCTTTACATGTAACTACAATTCCTCCCGTGTTGTTAATGTAGTAAGTATCAAAAGCTGGCACACAAATCCCCTCACATCTGCTTTTGCAGTCTTATGGCCACACATGTCTGCTGGTCTAAGTGTCTTAAATGATTCCTTCTTTCAAGGCATATTTTAGGAAATCAGGACAACTGCTTCTCAGCAAGTTACCAAAAATAACCCAGCTGTTGGAAGACTGTGGGTGTGTCAGAGAGTGACTGTCAGCATGGCAGCCTTAGGAGGCTGTTCAATACAGGGTGGATTGCTGAGTTTACAGAATATGCTCTTCCCTTCATACCTTGTAAAGAAATGCATTTCCTTAGGAAACTCTACAGGCTGTTAAAAATAATTCAGACGTAGATCCTTCTTAAAGAACTCACAGAAGCTGTTTGAATCCTTGTGAAATAACCTCTATTTTACCTAAATTGATAACATAATTTTAGACAAGGCAGGAGCCATTTAGGGCTTATCTCAGGTGGGTAAATTAGCTTGCCTTGCAGCAACATGCTACTACAGATTCGCTGCTTCGAGTCCCCAAGTTTGCTTTATTTTAAACTACAACGTCATGGTGCAGTGTAGCCATGCCTTTAGGGCATAACTGGAAGTATTGGCTTGTTTTCTCCTTTCAACAAAGGTACAAATAATAGCTGAGATCCTGGTGATTTAACCATATTTAAGTACAAAGAGAATGTTCTCAAAACATCAAAAGTGATTAAACCTCATCTCTGTATGACTGGAATGTGACCTAGGGAGGATAGCTTAAGTATAATCTGGAAAATAATTTTACAAAGACAATTTGGGTGGGATTTCAATGCAATTTTTACCTTGGATTGTCAAGCTTGTTACAACAAGCTGGTAAATTCTTTGCCATAAGATGAATTACCATTAGATAGGAGGAACAAAAAGTATTGCTGGCATAAGTTGCTGGCAATGGCAATTTAACTAGAAGCCCCTCAACACAGTAAAAACCTCTGTAAGCATCATCTAAAGGCAGGTTTAGAACATGTCAGCTGCCCTGGATCTCAACAGCAAAGCAGCCTGCAGTAGTTCTCTGGGCACTGCACATACATGGGCCACAACTTGAAACGTTTATAAAAACCAGGATATTTTTAGATTTGTAAGACTGACACGAAAAAAAAAGTGGATGGAAACATTGCAGCCTTAATTTTTTTTCCAGCATGCAGTTACACAAAGATTCTTCTTGGAGCTATTGTCTAGCAAATGCCCCTCTCCTCTCTGTAATTAAGGTCACTGACAAGGAGACAAACATTTTCACGATGGTTTCAGCATCATTTTTCATTCATTCCAAATACCAAAACAAATTAAAAGTGTACCATGGTATCTCCTCAGCTTATTTTGTTCAAGTAGCCCTTTAGCTTTTTTGATCAGTTCTTTAGTTTTTTCCATGTGCCTTCTGTCTCTCTTAATTTGTTGCAATTGTTCTACTCTCTTGTTTTCTAAAGATACAACTATATTTAGCAGGCACTGGATACTGTAAGTAGGAAGGAATAATCAAGATTTCTCAAACTTTCACTAGTCTCCAACAATAGGTCTTCTCTTCTTGCTACCCTGCTCCTTCACTACAGTGAGGATCCCCAAAATACTACTAGTGGTTTCCTTTGCCTGATTCTCACTGACCCAGCAGTATTTCATCCAATCTCCCTCATTTCCTCCTTCCATCCCTAAGTCCCCGAGCTACATTTTTCTAGCACTGAGAACCTGCCCTGGTCTGTGACCAGGCCATGAAATTATAAATGCCTGGAATTTTCCAACCACAAATTAAAATTTGTAACAATACTGTGACTTAATGTCTGTACAAATTATTTAATGAAGTAGGTGTTTCTGTCTTCATTAACTATTAAATCTTGATTAAATGCTCGCTTACCTGCAATTTATTGGAATCATATACTCACTTGTTGCCTGAATTGCAGTAACTTGAGCAGGATTTATGGAAAGTGCCAGAAAAGGTGGACTAGGAGGTGAAACATATTCTTTTGGACAAGTAAAACGACTTTGCTTCTTTTCATCTGCCTAGAGAGTCAAAAGACACAGCTGTGAGCATGTAACTGGTAACCCTGATTAGTTACTTCATACATGTGCCCTGCAAGGGAATGGGAGGGCTGAATTTGAGTTCAGTATATAAGCTTTTTTATTATGTTACCAGTACAAATGATTACTAAATTACAAACAGATGGACTTCTTCAAATAAAATCAGAACACTGAACACTTACATTACAGCAAACACAGAGACAAAAACATAGACTTGTTGTAATAATTGTCCTTGACTATGTCCAAAATCTTCCAAGCTACTGAAACACCCATGCAAGACCAGGACTAATGAGCCTTAAAACTGTCACCTGGCTCATTGTTCACAAAGCCCGGACTGACAATTTCTAAACTAAAATTTAGAATAGCAGATTTTTTATTTCATTCTTATTTTCACAAGACTCCATCACAATCACAAGAGCTCCTAGGCAACAGATGATACTGAGGGCTATTACACTGCAATCCTGCATTTGGGTGCTAAGTTTTCCTAAATACGTTCTTNAAAAAAAAAAAAATTCAGCTAACATTAGTAAGATTAAAATTGTTATTGTTTATGTAGTTGTTGTTAAATTGGAAACAGAGGTATAAACTCTGCTGAGTTAATTTTTAGACATATTTTGTCTAAAATGTTTTCTCATTAGCAAATCCTCCAAGTAGCAGTGCATTAATTATTTTTTCTCAATTACTCTCATTTGTGTATTTCATATTTAGCATGAACTACCTTACCTGTCTTTTATAAAATTAGACTGCTTCTAGGCGGAGGACTATATTTATTGCTCAAGATTACTAAGAATGTTACCTTTAAAAACACACCTGATTATCCAGTTTTTCACCAGGATCATCTATAGACTTGATAGTTCTGTATTGTCGCATGCTAAAGATAAAATCAAAGGAGCAAGTGAAAATTCATGCAATGAAATGGGGTTTTCCCCAGTTTTCTTTCATTTATTTGAAGTCTATAAAATAAGCTTGTAGCTATGAATTAAAATTACCCATTATTTTAGCAGAATCATATACTAACCTTTGGGGTTTGTGTACATATTCTGTGGTTTGGTCTTTCATTATTTTAAGAATTCCATCATCCTGTGTTTTGTCTCTTCTTAGTTTGGTATCTGTGCTGGAAAAGAAAATTAACACCGTTTTGGCTAATGTTTATTTCTCATTTAAAGACACTAATTTCTAGTAGCATAAAACTATTGGTACTGCTGACACTGCTACTGTTGTTAAACAGAAGACGGGAGGGAAAAGAAACCCCACTCAACAAATATTTGATCATGGAGATGTAATTCACTGAGGTTACCATGACCCTAAGTACCACACCACTGGCGGTGATGCGGGAGAGGGAGCGGGACGGGAAGCGGGTGCAGGACCGCCACCCGCCCGCTGCTCCGCAGCGCCCCTCCCGGCCACGGCGAGCGGGGCCCCGGCCCCTCTGCTGGGCGCGGCGGCGGTTGCGCAGGCGCCGCCGGGCCGGAGAGTTTGGGACGCGTCGGGAAGTTGGTGCTGGGTGTGCCGCCGGCTGCCGTGTCCGCCGCCTCCGCTCCCAACCATGTCGGGCTCCTCCAACGTGGCGGCCATGAAGAAGGTGGTGCAGCAACTACGCCTGGAGGCCAGCATGACTCGCGTGAAGGTGAGGAGCGGGGACGGGACCGGACGGGGGGGACGCGCCGCCATTATACAGCCCACGCGCCCCGCCGCGCTCTCGAGGGGCGGCCGAGCTGGAGGCCGGGTAGGGGCAGATGGCTCCGACCTGCCCCGCCCTGCCGACCCTCCTTGGCGGCGGCGCCCCGCTCCCAGGCTTTAGTCCCGAGGCTGCGTCCCTTCCAGCTGCCACCGCCTCCCCGGGGCTCGGCCTGTGCGGGGCCTGGTCCGGCCCGCAGTGCCCTCTCGCTTTCTGCAGCCTCTCGGGAACCGCCCAGGGCTCGACGCGCCCCTTCTCCCCTTTGGTTTTCTTACTGTGAGGAGCGCCGTCTTCCATCGCACTGGTGAAAGGGGCGGCTCCAGGCGGCGTTTGCAACAGGTTGCCTTGGCTGGCCCGGCCCGGACACTAAAATGGAGACTTCGCTGCGATAAGTGCGTTTAAATTATGCATTTTTGGGGTGAGACTGGGCCCTGGCCGATTAGGCTAAACTCTGGGCAAGCTGCAAATTAAAAGATACCATGAAGATACTGCTTTCTGAAACTTTGATCGTTCTTTCTTTGAGTTCAGAGCTACAGCAAAGAGCAAGGCAAATTAATTTTTTCCCTGTTCTTTTTCCCAAAAAACCCATGCTCTACCCCATCATCAGGGTGGCTTTCCAAGGTAAGGTAAAACACCACTATGGTCAAGTAGAACACTTTAAATTATAGGCTGTATTCAGGCCTAGAAGTTTTAACACAGAAAATTTCCAAATTATTTCTTATTCTAATATTGCACCATTTCTAGTCTTTACAAAGCCAGAAAATCACAGTGAAGCCTCTTGTGTAAAATCTACATAAGCTGTACTGTGGAGTCATTTAGCAGTATTTGTTACACTTTTTGATGTGGTTACATCCTCAGGAGTGTTCAGTGAATTCTAATGCCAGCTCTCTTCATGACTAGGTTTCTCAGGCTGCAGCAGACTTGAAGCAGTTCTGCATCCAGAATGCACAACATGATCCCCTACTGACAGGAGTATCATCAAGTACAAATCCATTCAGACCCCAGAAAGTTTGTTCATTTTTGTAATTATGTGAACTACTTCGGTATCTTTCAGTGGTAAGTTACTGAATTACAATTCATAAACTGTTCTGTTAATAATAGCTGGCTTTAAGTCAGACTGCCTGAATTAAAAGTATTCAGAAGAGACTTGTGCAGCTGGTGAGCTGGAAGAGATCCTCATTTGGGGCCCCTCCTCCCCTCTTCTGGTTGTAGCTCTGTACTGGACACAGGTCCTTTGTAAGTATTACAAGTAGCATTTAGGTGCTGCAGAGCTTCCACCAGTTTTCTGTTGCTGCAGGAAAGCAGTAGTGAGGCCAGGTACTAGTGAGCTGCTATTTGGACTAACCTGGTTGTACAGTAAAGCTGTTGCTTTATGTGGTGAATCCAGGTCGTGGCAGATAAAGTGACTTCAGTTCTTAAACTTCTAAAGAGCACTCCCAGGACAGGTGGTAGCCTCCCAGACAAGCACTGTCCTGTATTGGACACACCTTCCAAGGCAAAAGGAAAGAAGTATATAGTCCAAAAATTCTCTTAAGGCCCATACTGCACTCAAGCTGATATGTGGATAGTGGTTTAAATAACTTGAAACAGATGTATACTCATTTACATTTTCATTCCAAAACTTTTCTAGGTTCATTAGCACAGCTACAGTCACTCTGAAGACACTAATCTGACATCGCCTTGAAAATTCTTGTGATCAGATTTTAGACTAACCTATTTAGAAAGCTGAATTTTATATCTAGAGTAGTCTCACAAGACTTTCGAGTCACAGGAACCTGATGATTTTGTCCAGAGTAAATGCATGATTACACTGCCCAAAGAACTGCAGTTTGCTAGATTTAGTTGTATTATTTAAGCAGCTTTATAGAAAGGTGGCCACAATCAGACCGAGTTGTAAAAATTGTTCTCCCCTGAAGCAGACTGTAGAAAGCTTCTTGTGTGACTTGTGTTCACACTAGTTTAGCTTCAGCTTTAAGCAGTAGCTCAAGAAATCAGATCATCTGTAAGCATTATAGACTGATAAAGGACAGCCTCTTCTCACTTGTGCCCTGTGATAGGACAAGGGGGAATGGTTCCAAGCTAGATCACAAGAGGTTCCGCCTTAACGTGAGGAAGAACTTCTTTACAGCCAGGGCCACATACACTGGAACGGGCTTCCCAGGGGGGCTGTGGAGTCTCCTTCTCTGGAGATTTTCAAGACTTGCCTGGGTAGTACCTCTGTGACCTGACTTAGATTATATTTAGATGATATGATCCTGTCTGGCAGGGGGCATTGAACTCGAAGATCTCCAAGGTCCCTTTCAACCCCAATACTCTCTGATACTGTGATAACCTACAAAAAGCCAGATAAACTGTACTTTAATCAGCGACACATACAGTTCCCCACTGACCTTTTGCCAAGGTCCAGTAATTCCTGGGTGTGGAAGTCAGGAAATCATGTTTCCTCAGTCACACACACATGTGCATACACAGGGCAGAAAAGGCTTCGTACTTTCTGAGTTACAGCCTTTGGCTGTCCCTTTCTGCTTTTGGAATGGAGCACTTGTTTCTGCTCATGTTACAGGCAAAAGGCATTAAAACAGCAGTTTTAGTTATACTATTGTGGAAATTTTTTTCCTTCATTCTCTCTCTTGCAAGTTATCCCTCAAAGTAGGCAATTTCTTAGTTGTAATCCTGGTGTTTTCACAGTGAGCCAACAGAGTTCATGTTTGCACAATCAGCACCACCTCTGTGGCGGGAAGAGGAAGTGTGATTTGTTAGTTACACAAGACTCCCTCTGCTTTTCACAGGCACAGTAGATGCCTGGTACTTCTGTAGGCACCAACTAGGGTGGGAACAACTTTTCTGTCCTTCCACTTAGCACTCTTTCTAGGAGACACTGAGCTTCAGTTCTTTTGTAACAGCTCCAAGAATTTTCTTGTACCTTTGGGGATAGCTTAAAAGTTTATAAAATAAAACAGTTTTATGAAAAAGCTGTGGANAGACCGAGTTGTAAAAATTGTTCTCCCCTGAAGCAGACTGTAGAAAGCTTCTTGTGTGACTTGTGTTCACACTAGTTTAGCTTCAGCTTTAAGCAGTAGCTCAAGAAATCAGATCATCTGTAAGCATTATAGACTGATAAAGGACAGCCTCTTCTCACTTGTGCCCTGTGATAGGACAAGGGGGAATGGTTCCAAGCTAGATCACAAGAGGTTCCGCCTTAACGTGAGGAAGAACTTCTTTACAGCCAGGGCCACATACACTGGAACGGGCTTCCCAGGGGGGCTGTGGAGTCTCCTTCTCTGGAGATTTTCAAGACTTGCCTGGGTAGTACCTCTGTGACCTGACTTAGATTATATTTAGATGATATGATCCTGTCTGGCAGGGGGCATTGAACTCGAAGATCTCCAAGGTCCCTTTCAACCCCAATACTCTCTGATACTGTGATAACCTACAAAAAGCCAGATAAACTGTACTTTAATCAGCGACACATACAGTTCCCCACTGACCTTTTGCCAAGGTCCAGTAATTCCTGGGTGTGGAAGTCAGGAAATCATGTTTCCTCAGTCACACACACATGTGCATACACAGGGCAGAAAAGGCTTCGTACTTTCTGAGTTACAGCCTTTGGCTGTCCCTTTCTGCTTTTGGAATGGAGCACTTGTTTCTGCTTATGTTACAGGCAAAAGGCATTAAAACAGCAGTTTTAATTATACTATTGTGGAAATTTTTTTCCTTCATTCTCTCTCTTGCAAGTTATCCCTCAAAGTAGGCAATTTCTTAGTTGTAATCCTGGTGTTTTCACAGTGAGCCAACAGAGTTCATGTTTGCACAATCAGCACCACCTCTGTGGCGGGAAGAGGAAGTGTGATTTGTTAGTTACACAAGACTCCCTCTGCTTTTCACAGGCACAGTAGATGCCTGGTACTTCTGTAGGCACCAACTAGGGTGGGAACAACTTTTCTGTCCTTCCACTTAGCACTCTTTCTAGGAGACACTGAGCTTCAGTTCTTTTGTAACAGCTCCAAGAATTTTCTTGTACCTTTGGGGATAGCTTAAAAGTTTATAAAATAAAACAGTTTTATGAAAAAGCTGTGGAAAAGGGGTTTGTTGGGTTTTTTTGTTTTTGTTTTTTTTTCTTAATAGCTGTCCATGGCATACTCTGAAGGTGCGTGTTCATAAGATGTAGAGTTGCTTCAGTTAGCGTGGATACATTTCTAATGACATTTTGTTTCTGTTTTTCAGATCTTCTGGCATCTTTTCCTAGCTGCTGATGTGTATGTATGGGCAGAGTGCTTCAAGGAGTGGCCTGGTTTGAAATCTGTACAAAAGCTTAGCTTTAATGTGCCAAATCTAACTGTAAGATTGCTACTGTCGTCAAACCTCTTACCATCTACCTCTCCAGATGAACTGTATTCTAGTCATAATACTTCTGTTTCATAAGGGAATCAGTTTTATATGCCAAGCAAAAAATAAAAGTGTCTTGACTTAGCCTGGTCTTGAAATTACTGTGCCAAGTTGATTAACCCATGGATACGTTTACAGCTCACCTGTTACCACATCGTGTTGCAGCAGCTGGAAAGAATCTGCAGGAGCCTGGTTTTATATACTCTGTGCTGCTGCAAGTTTGACTGGGGATGACAGTCCTACAGAAAGAGGCTTCATCAGCACTACGTTTAGAAGCATAATAGAAATAGAAAAAAATCTTTTGGCAGTTCAACTAATTGTTGATTCAACTTATTCCAATAAATTCAACTAATAATTCAACTACACAGCTGTCCCATATCACAGATAGCACATAAAGACAAGAGTAACTTAATTATTCCTTATATTAAAAATTAGTTCTACCCTAGTAGGTGGCTTACTCTTATGAACCTTCTTATCCTTTAGGTAAATACAAAAAGGCACTTAGTATAGCTTCACAGGAAAAGAAAGTAATAGAATAATTTATGCTAGGCTATGTTCAGCTTTTTAGCTGCCCATCAATGTGCAGACTTCAGCAACATGGTTATTTTATGCAAGATTTAATGAAATTAACATACTTTAATTAATGGAAATTAACACAGACATCCTGGATTGAATACAGCCTTCTCAATGTTCTCTAGGTAAAAAAAAAAAACCCAAACATTTTTTTTAATAACTATCACTGTACTGTCAGGGAACAGCACACTATATATTAGAAAGATATTTGAAATATGTATCTCTTGCCTGATTAACAGAAGACAACTGGATTTAGCAGCTTAACAGGAAAAAAAGCTGGACAACTAGAAATACTAGAAACACTTTATTTTGAGAGTACCTTTAACAAAAATATTTACCCTCTTTGATGTTGCAAAGTGTAATTTACAGCAGAGCAGCAGTCATGACAAACCTTCAGTGATAGCTAAATTACAGGCTGCTCTGACACTGCCATTTTTTTTTTTCTGTTAAACTGGAGAAAGGGTCACTGTCCTTGTCAGTGTTGGATTTAGCTACAAACATGGGAAAAAAGATGCATCCTACTTGATGTGCTCCTGGAGAAAGTTGTAATGTTTGCAGTTTGTCATTCTGTACACAGACAGTACACTGTTCAGTATCACTATCATTAGGTGTCTGAGATAGTCCATAGTTCAAAGCAGTTTTATGTCTGGTCACCAGCACCTGGCAGGCAGCTGTCCCTTACAAGTGAAATTTTCTTCTACTGGTGTCCATTTCTCGGCGCTGCAATTTAAAAGAGAAGTTTTTTTTAACAGCAAATTCATGGAACATGTTTCAAACAAGGATGACTACTTCAGTTTGTAGTACAGTTGGCAGTGATGTGTCACAGCTACAGTGCAGCTGAGTCTTTATAGAGTCAGCTTTTCAAGACAAGGAAGAACTGGAAATTAATAATTTGGAACTAAAGACCATATAGCAGTTCTCTGTCTACTGACAGCAGACACAGTATCTTTAATCTTTGTTTTAACAAGATTCTCTATTTCATGGACTACACCTGGTATAGTATAATTTTCCTTCAGGTACAGCTTGGCCACTCCTGAGTTTTGACAATCGCCTGCAATTTCCATTACTGGAAAAGTAATTTATCATTGCCTAGAGGAATATTTCCATTTCACTAGAAGACACACAGAGGTCAGTGCTACCTTCCATTCATATTGAGAAGTGACATTTACATAAATAGCTTAATAATTTTCACATTATGATTCTTGCACTCACCTTGCACAAAAATAGCTCTAGTCAAGTTTACTTGGCTTCCAATAAGAGCTTATACCAGCAGAGCATTTTTCACTTTTGCTTATATGTTGAAGAAATTCCATTCTACACATTTAGTCACATATATTGACATTCATCATCTTTGCTATTTTTATTTTTGACTTGCAATACAGCAGAATGCTTCTATGCATATTTCTCAAAATATATCTATAATTTCAGTTAAACACTTCTGTATTGGGAATTGCATTTATACTGCTTTTTTTAGGCTGTTTGTTGTTACATTTCATGTCAGATTTAGTCTCCCTTCCCAAGCAGGACTATTGTAATTACTTGGACATACCTTATGTATCCATTCATATTCTCCAAATTTGGAATCAAAGGTTCCTTTTTGAAGAGACCTCAGCTTTAATGTAAAACGTGGCCCAAGTTCTTGAATTCCCACTTTCTTTTCACTTTTGAAGATATATCTTGGGGAAGAAAAAAAAAAATTAGGACATTGGTTGCAAGAACATTCTCTCATGTATGCCCTTTGTGGAAAACCTCACCTGTGGAATCTGAAAAAGATGTAGTCTCTCTGGTTGTGAAATGTAGCTACTTGTCTCCCAGTGAACTGAGGGTCGTGTGGGAAGAGAGACGCAAACATGCGACCGATAGAATGGCCGAGCCGCGTTGTGAAATTATTCAGGATCACTTCAGGTGCATGTTCTGTGGGCTCCTTCCCTTTCCGCTGCAATGATGTATTCAAAGAGCAGATCAAATGCAAAAGGATTTTAATAATATTGTCAAAAAAAGTTTGAAATAAAGATGACAGACATGGTCAACTTCTTGTGACAGGACTGATAACTTGCCCTGATCATTCTAAACCTATGTACGAGTAAAGGAGCAGGTAACACAGATCTTCAGTTCAACAAGGGAAATTCAATGAAAGCACAAATAAATTATTTGGTATTTCCTTTGTCCTGCACCAATTTTGACTTCTGGCAGCAGCTGCTGCAGCAAATAATGCAATCTATCTGTCACAGGAGTCTTCTCTCTGAAGCTGTAAATTTACTTATTTCAAAAGAGGGGAAAAAAAGACATTCTATTGCATCTCTAGAGCCAGTTAAGCAATACTTACTACAAAAGAGGTGACAGGGCTGTAAGAGTAAACTAGTTTCTATTCAAAACAGGAACTACATCTACTCAAGTCTTTTTTACATGGCTTGTTTTTTTATACTCTCTTGTGTGTATACTGTACATTGAATATTCCTTACCCATGTAGGTTACCAGCTGCTATTTACTGGCATGAATATAAAAATACTTGGCAGACAGTTCAAGAAATTCAGCAAATAGCTATGAAAATGGAAATATGCTGCTTATGGAGGTAGAAGATACTAATTCTTGACCTCCTGTTGGCTTATTTTAAAAAACACCTTTATAAGATGAGCTGAATCATACAAAAGTACAACCAGTTTTGACAGTTCAAGTAGTTGAACATATTTATCATTAAACAACAGGCCACTCATGTTTTAAATGTGGTTGGGGCCTCACCTTTATTTCTTTACGTAAACGGACACTACTCATTCTAAAATGAGCAGTTGGCCCATCAGGAAGGTGACTTAAGAGAAGTCCATCTGTTCACTGAATTAAGAAAAAAGGCTGGTAAAATTAAACATGTAATTTAGAGATGAAAATATTCTGTGAAATGCAATAATAAATTAGAATATTATATCCATAATTACACCAAATTTGCAAGGTTTTGTTATACTTTTGAATATTAATAATTTAATTACCTACTGTTTTAAAATATCTCCATTCAGTTTTATTTCAATAGCTAATCAGTTATCTTCTATCACTTTCTCATTTAATGAGTAATGTTTTTATCTAGTCAGCAAAGCTAAATGGAATTTTGTGCTAAGAAAATCTTGTTAACTCATCAAACTGTTAAATTTACTGAAGTTCACCCATGCATTACAAACTAAAGCAAACAAAGCCAACACACTTTCATTATTAATTCAGAGTTCCATTAGCCATCACAAAGTCAAGTTGGCACTGTGAAAGCTGCAGAGTGAAGACAAAAAAATCCAGAATCAAGTAGATCTTTGGTGCACACTCCAGAATTATTTTCTTTCCCTACTAGACCCAGAACCAGTGTATCTACTTGAGTGAATACACAGAAGGATACTTGGTATGTTGCGATCTTCATTAATGACGATTAAATCCGTGAAATCCCTCGCAATGCACTGGGGAATAATCCTCTTCAGAGCCAGCCCTCTTCGGTAGTAGACATGGGAGTTGGGTAAAACAGTAGACAGCTGTTCACAGAACCTCACTGTTCTCTGAAAAACAGGTCAATACAGTGTCAGATCCAACTGCTAAGGGAATGGAGGGTTGATTGTTCCAACTGCCCTCCCCAGTGATCAATTACTTCCATTATCTCTATAAAGATTTTAAGACAAGATAGTTAATAACTTCATTCAGTAAGTGGAAAAAAAAATTCTTTGCATTAAAGACAGCAGTACACCAGGGACTTTCTTTTTTTTTTAAATTATTTCCCCCCCCCCAATCATAGAAAAGCAGAAAATTCTAAAAACATACCCTCCAAACTCATTATTTACTAAGGACTCTGTTATACAGAAAGTTAGTAACTTTAAAAAATACAATATAAATATTACTTCAGCTACTGATGTCAGAGTTTCCACATAAATTGAGGTGTACTTTTTTCAATTTTTTTCAAACCACTTTTTTATGGTTTTCATAAAGGTCAGTAATCTCCTCAATTAGGTAATGCAGAACTTTTGCATACAAGAACATACACAGGTGGTTGTTTTTTGTTATGAAGGAAACAAACAGTGCTAGAGAAACTAATAGATTACATACAAAGTTCTTAATAGGGATTAAATGAAACAGCAGGAAAAAAATCCCTGTGAAAGCTATTATTTTCAGCTATAATTTATGAATCATAGTATGAAAACTTTTGATATCTCATAACCAGTCAAGTGCTCAGAACTCCGCAGGTAAAATGCACATACCCCACGAGGTCTGTCTGATGTCGTGATAAGAATCTTAGGAACTGTTTGTCTGTTGAAGTATGGTGCAAATTCATCAGTTGCTTCATCAAAAGCAACCTGGAAGAACAGAAATCTTGTTAATCCACCATGTATGAAATAACTGAAGAAAAACTCAACAGTGTTCAATCTCTGATCTAAATTACAATTAAATTTAATTTAGTAGGAAAAAAAATCAATTCACAAAAATGTATAAAGAATCATCACAAAGCATGTGACTTCTACATTAAAGAATCCAGTGTGATGAACACTGGCAAGTGTATCAGTAACAGGAATGCAAAAGGCAATTATCTAATGCAGTTAATGAAAGAATGACACCACCTCTTAGTGAACCCATCATATTCATCATCCCCTTATCAGGAAAGTGGGGAATATTAGGTTCCATCAATCCATTTTATGTCCCTTCTTGGAAAAAAACAACAATAGCATATGCAGAAATTAATCAGTTACCTCTTCATCGTTGGGATCTACAGTTGTTTCATCGTACACCCTCTGATTTTCAATTGTCTTTGGGATGGCTTTTGGCGGTGCCTAAAATAAATATGCTTATTAACATAACACATTGATGTAATTTTTAAGTGTACTGCAGATAACACATTCAAAGCACCACCACTCTGTGTATATTTTTGCACAGAATTAGAAGTACTATTTATTTTATGCCAGCTNCCAAGATTTAGAAGAACCTGTTGTTAACCAAAGCACAGGAGAGAGGAAGAATACAATTTACATAAAATCGGCTACCCTACACATTAATTAGTAATGTGGCTGAGCGGAAGGTGTGTTCACTTAGTAGAAAGTACACTTTATAATTTATACACCAGCTGTTTCAGTGCTTTCTAGTCCATTTTCCTCCCTGCCTGCCTCTAATGAAATCGTGTTACTGGAGAATTGACTGGGGTGAATTGAGATTTTAATCCCATTGACGCTTCTCTATGGAAAGGCACACTGGTGGGAACTTTTAATGGAAGGTCTGTAATCAGAAGACACTTGTATTCAGTCCCCCACTATAATGACTCTCATCAAATGTTAAAGCCCAGGCAGTGTGCAGAAGGCTAGAATTTCAAGGTTTTTGACCAACCCCATTTGAGGCATTCCTCTGGGAGTGTGTGATTACTCAAGTTTAGCAGTTTATTGCCTCATCTTTCAATATCCAGTGAAGCACAAAATTCTCATCTAGGTTGCTCTTTTTACTTAAAGAACAGGCCAAAATAGACTGCAGAGCTACTAGCACTGTCATTGAGGTTAATTCTTGCTTCTCAGTTAACAGGAGATCAATGGAAAAGCTTTAAAATATTAGAACACAAATGCTGCTTAGTCTCTAAAAAGGCTGAGCAGCCTTTGTAAAAATCCTGGTTCGCACCACACTTTTCCAATACACACACACACGCTCACATTTATTTATTTATTACCGAGTGCTCCTTTAAGGCTAAGAGTAACATTAATTGAGAGGTGGTGCTGTTCTGCAAAGAAGGATGTAAACACATATTAAAATCCAGCAGAGCGAACAGTTTTCCTATTCCCTAAACTTTGCAGTCAAGAAAAGTACAGTCATTAAAAGAGAGGTGGTCAAAAAGCAAGCTGAATTGGGAGTTAATGGGACTCATTATGTCGGCTGCATGTTAGTAATGTCTCCTTCTCTCCCAGAAAAACAAGCAGAAATAGACACAGAAAAGCAAAACCCATTTAAACAAATGCCTGTTAAAATCCCAGTGAGGAGAAAGCATTTGCTCCGAACAGACACAAATACATCAATTAATACAGTGGAAGCCACTTAAACAAATACATGGTAAAGAAATAAGCTGGGAAAAAAATGAAGGAACTTCTGACAAAAGATGTCAAATGCTGTTAAAAGGAATAAATCTATTTAAAAGACAACAGATTTTCCAAATGCAGCAAGTCAAAATAGAAGGAATAATGGGAAGACTGGCTTGGAAGAATTAACATTACATTAAAAAGAAGTCTTTCCCTTCCTTCTTCTTTTCCCTTCTCTCCAAAAAAAAAAAGGAATCAAGATGAGGGTTTCTTTAATAAGCATCTCTCTGGCAACTTAATGAATACGTTTGAATGACTTTCCTTATTCCCTGTTCCTTTCTTATTGAATTGGTCAGACAAAGGTCTAATTTGGGAGTGGTTTTACTTGAAGTATGGTGCAAATTCATCAGTTGCTTCATCAAAAGCAACCTGGAAGAACAGAAATCTTGTTAATCCACCATGTATGAAATAACTGAAGAAAAACTCAACAGTGTTCAATCTCTGATCTAAATTACAATTAAATTTAATTTAGTAGGAAAAAAAATCAATTCACAAAAATGTATAAAGAATCATCACAAAGCATGTGACTTCTACATTAAAGAATCCAGTGTGATGAACACTGGCAAGTGTATCAGTAACAGGAATGCAAAAGGCAATTATCTAATGCAGTTAATGAAAGAATGACACCACCTCTTAGTGAACCCATCATATTCATCATCCCCTTATCAGGAAAGTGGGGAATATTAGGTTCCATCAATCCATTTTATGTCCCTTCTTGGAAAAAAACAACAATAGCATATGCAGGAATTAATCAGTTACCTCTTCATCGTTGGGATCTACAGTTGTTTCATCGTACACCCTCTGATTTTCAATTGTCTTTGGGATGGCTTTTGGCGGTGCCTAAAATAAATATGCTTATTAACATAACACATTGATGTAATTTTTAAGTGTACTGCAGATAACACATTCAAAGCACCACCACTCTGTGTATATTTTTGCACAGAATTAGAAGTACTATTTATTTTATGCCAGCTTTTAAAACAGAAGTTACAACATCACCTTGTTTAAAAATATGCACAAGTATTGGGACACTAGAGAGTATCACAATGGAAGAGAAGCATCCACAGAACCCTGACATTGCTTTATTCCAGTCTACTTAAGTAACAGGGTTCCAAAACAAAGAAACAATCTCACACCAAAAAAAAAAGGAAATAAAACAACCAAAGAGAAACTTTCTATCCACTTTTTTTCTATGGAAGAAAAAAAGCTCTACTTTCAGCAGCAACACATCTTAGCCTTGACATCTACGATTTAACAACTTTAATGTTTATCTGTTTACTTACACTACTCTTGTGAAATTATAATACAGCAACTCATAACTGACTGTCAACTGTCAATATGCAACTATGTCAATATACAATTCTATTGTAGGTCAGGAAAAGAAAAATCTTGTTTGTGGCTAGGTTTGGAAACAATCAGACAATTGGTCTGGGCAGGGTTTGGTCAGATCTGATTTAATTTCTAGAGAGACTATTTACTAGAGTGTAATTCCTAGTAACAAACAACACACAGTCATGGAATGTTCAGGGTTGGAAGGGGCCTTCAAAGATCATCTAGTCCAACCCCTGACAGAGCAGGATCACCTTGATCAGCTCACACAGCAACAGGTCCAAATGGGTTTTGAATGTCTCCAGAGAAGGTGATTCCACAATCTCTCTGGGCAACCAGCTGCAGTGTTCTGTGAAAAACTTCTCCTGATGCTTGCGTGGGACCTTCCATGTTCCAACTTACACCCATTGCCCCTTGTGCTATCATTGGATGTCACTGAGCAGAGCCTGGCTCCATCCTCCTGACACACATCCTTCATATATTTATAAACATTGATGTGGTCACCCTTCAGTCTCCTCCAAGCTAAAGAGACCCATCTCTCTCTGCCTCAGGAACAAGTTCCACACATGCCATACCAACTACATTGGACAGAGAAGGCTTTTTGGGAAGGGCCTGCTTTTATGCCACTACTAGCTTAAAACTCACCCTTCCTGATCAGACCATCGTTTAACACGGTACCCACAACGTTCCTAAGCTCAGCTGTTTGTTTGATGCCTCCCTTATACAACACTGCACCTCTGATGGCTACCATGGCCAGAAAGCACCCAGGTCACTGCTCCACTTCACGGAAAAGTCTGTGGAGAAACCATTTCATTCACGGAACTGAAGAACCTGTAGCACACGGCTGAGCTGAAGAACTGTGAGTAAGGCGAGATCGTCCCCGTTGGCGCCAGTGCGCTGCCCCCCACAGCCGGGATGGCCTCGCCTCGCCACGCTGCGGCCGGGGTCCTTACTTTGTCTCCGAGGGCTTCTCGCTCCTTTCTCCGCTTCTTCTTGGCGGCCAGTTTCTCCTAGGAGAGGGAGAGCGATTCGTTACCTAGGCCCGCCGCCCGCCCGGGGCTTCCCCCCACCCCCTGGTAACCACCGCCTCGCCGGACCCTCCCCGCACCTTCCTCTGCTGCTGCTTCCAGCGAAGGAACATGAAATGCCGCCGCTGCTTGTTCTTGATCTCGGACACGCTGAAGGTCGGAGGGAAGAGAACCCGCTGAGGGGCTGGCGGCCCCCCACCCTCCGCCGCAGAGCCCGGCTGGCCGCTGCCATCGCCCGCTCCGGCCCCGGTCCCGGCCATGCTGCCGCCGATCAGGAACCGACCCCTAACCTCTGACCTCTGCCCCGCACTACGCCTGCGCCCCGCGCTGCGCCTGCGCCCGCCGGAAGGACTCGCGCTCGCTGCGCGTGCGCCGAGCGGTTGCAGGGCGAGAGGCGGCGGGGTGGGGCGGAGCGGGGCGGGGCGGGGCGGAGCGGGGTGGGGCGGAGCAGAGGCGGGGCGGGGCGCGGAATGCGCAGAGAGAGGGAGAGAGGGCTAGCGCTGCCGCACCCGCCTCCCGTCGGCCTCCTTCCCCCTTCCCACCGGTCCCGGGCAGCGGAGGAGACGGGGCTGGGTCGCGGGCACGGTGGTGGAACCTGCAGAGTGGCCTGAGCCCGTCGCTTAGCGGGCAATAAACCCGGAGATCAGAGCGTTTCATACCAATGACCGCTGCACTGTAACGATCAAAAGGGGAAGCTCTGAACGTGACATAGCGGTGGATTTTCAAAATGACAGTAACGTCGTGACCCAGAGTGTTCCCATGCCTGCTTCCACATCTTGGACATACACTCAATGAGTTGGGTTCCTGGGGAGCATCTGCTTAAAAGGAACCATAGGGTATTGTTAATGGTGCTGTTCCTGAAAATTATTCCGTTGAATATTCTATAGAAATGGAGTGCTCAGGGAATTTTGGGGGGGCCTGGGCTACATTAGAGGCTTGTTTTAATCTCAGACTGCAAAATTCTGAGTCTCAGTGGGGCTGATTAGTGCCATTTGTCCCGAGGATTGCCTCAAAGCTTGGAATATGTCTACTAATAAAATTTTGCATTACTAAGTTTCTCTTACTAGAAAAGAGTGGAAAAAAAAATCTATAAAAACACATTAAGATAATGGAAAAAGGTCTAGAAATAACTTGACTTAGGCAATGTCGCAAACCTACTTCTGTCCTATAAACAAATTTAACTCTGTAACTTAACTTGCTTCATTGAGGTTGTTTCTACTTAACACAGATGTCCATGAAAGATCAAAGGCTTCATTATGCACTATCCCATATTTTTCTGGCCTCGCTCATTTTTGTCAAGAGAAAATATTTCAGCTATCCTTAGAACCTTAAATGATGAGTAGTTTCCATGGTAATTAAGGTTTGGGGGATTTAATGAAGACTATGTTAACTGAGGACTTTCAGTAACTCTCTCCCTACCCGATTCAAAGAGCAGAGATTGCAAGGGTATCTTCAAAATTCTTTAGTGAGGATTTTCATCACGGCTGTGAGCAGAGCCAATAAGGAGTTCTGAGTTGTCATTTCAATTTGCAATGGTGTTTTTTTGGGGATCGTTGCAAACTGATGTATAATTGTGTGAATGGCAAAAACACATTCTCTTCCTCCCAGCAAGAGGGAAGACAACCTC
The DNA here is from genome assembly GCA_013401355.1 of Ceyx cyanopectus. Taxonomy (NCBI): domain Eukaryota; kingdom Metazoa; phylum Chordata; class Aves; order Coraciiformes; family Alcedinidae; genus Ceyx; species Ceyx cyanopectus. The sequence goes on along the minus strand of VYZU01091254.1, from coordinate 60,796 downwards.
CCAATATTATGCAAAGATTTTACTTCTAAAGGCTCACAGGAACAAAATAATGATAGGCACTAATGCAACAACTTCCTAGGGCAGGGGAAGAGCAAAAAAATAGACAGCAGAAACCCATTGTGGACCTGGTAAAATAAGGTCACTAACAAGGTACAATTATAACTTCAGTAGAAGGTAAATGTATGCACAGTAGTAGTTTTAATTTCTTCATAGAGAAGGTTCCAGGATCTTTTGCTTATTTTAGCTATGAACTGTTCTGTGCATAGTTAGTTTCAAAACATAGTTTTGAAAAAGCTGCTTAGTTAAAAAACAAACAAAACACACACACAAACCCCAAAAACCCAAATAATCACTCTCAAAACAGCAACAAAAAATAATTATCAGAAAACTTCAGTAGCTTTGATTTGTGTAAACCAATAAATAAGTTCTGCAGTGGGAAGTGATGAATGAAACATCTGTTCCATTCTACTAAGGAATTTTGGAGGAAACCTTTCTGTAAATTACTACTGCCCCAGCTGCAGCAGTGGAAGCATCATTTGGAGTTGTATCAATAGAGCAGTGGGGTTTGGTACTTTTTTTTTTGCTCTTCTTTTATTTTGAGCAGTTAAAAACTATTTTGTGATTAAGTTGAAAGGACAAAAAACTATCCAGGAAAAGGAAATTAAGATAGAAGTTATGGAAGGAGAAAAGAGAGTATGGTGTCTCTAGATTCAGTAAAAGGTTAGGAGAGCTTTTTTTCTTCTTCTTCTTTTTTAATTATAACAACCAACATTTTGCTATTTTTCTGTTTTGTGTTTTTCTTCATTTCGTTACCTGAAGGTAGAGAGGTCATGCTACTGGTCTTCAGGATTCATTATACTGAACAAAATGCTCCTGAAAATGCGGTGCTCCAAACACACTGTTGTCTCTGTTGGAAGAGAGGTGTGCCCTACAGGCTTCCTTCTTCCTAAAGAATACTGGTTTTCACTGCAAAATAAATCATAAATATGTTGCACCTGTTCTTAAAATGGACTAATTTTTGAACTTGTAGTTACACTGTCAATGCAGCAAAGCCATTCCCCTTGGAATTGCTGTGCTGGAATGCTTTCTGGTTGTTGTTGAACCACATAACCAGCAATGGGTAATAGTCATTTGGAAGATCACAAGATTCAAAAGCATAGTTTCTGTAACTTAATGCCTCAGTTTTAAGGATTCTTGGTGTGTTAGTAAAGAACAAGGGAGAAGTGATTTTCCTCTAGGACAAAATCCCCCAAGTTATACAGTTGTTAACAGTATTGTCATGGATCTAAAACTGGTGAGGAAAGAGGAGGGGGGAAGACAAGGAACACGAGGTCACAACAAAAGATAGGTAAGAACTGAGGTGGCTGAAGGCTCCCCCAAGGGCTAGCTTTGCTGGGGTACACATCTACGGCTGTGTGTTGTTGCAGCAGGTGTCCTTTGCTGCCCAGGAGGGATAAACTGTGAGGAGCAGACTGCTGGAGTAAGACAAGTGTACTCTTCTTATTCTTGCATTCAGAGCTAGTCCTCCCACCCCTTCGTGGTGCTGTGTGGATGATGAATTTGAACCCCAAAGGTCTGTTTTCTGTTATGCCTGTAAGCAGCTCAGCCTGCAGAGAGTTAGCACAGCTTTGATCACATCTGAGCCCTACCAGGTCCTTCAAAATAGATGTTCTTCACACTCTTGCTTGCAGCCTCTCTGTTAGGCATTCTGAGGGACTGCCTAACAGCAATGACTGTGTAGCAAAGTTACTGATAGCAGCTTTCCTTAATTGGTAGTTCAAAAGTTAAAGTCTTCACACTTGATACAGAAGACATGACTTTCCAGCCTCTGGAGGTTTAGAGTAACATCCGTCCTTTCAATGGAATAACCAAACCACAAGTCTTCAGGTTTTTCAGAATAATCAAACCACAAGCCTTCAGGTTTTTCAGAGGTGAGAACTGTCTTCAATCTTCCATCTGAAGCTATTGCTGCGTGCAGAGCAAGATACAGAAAATGCTGAACCAAATAGCTAGTGGCTGGGGGCAATCTCTTCCTGAAAGGAAGGACTATGGTATTCCTGGTCAGTTGTTTACTTTTTAAAGTTACCCAGCAAGGCAGAAACAAGCTGTAGGGAATTGACTGTAACCAGGTTCAGTCTCCAGGTGTGTGCCCTCATCATTGTGCTAGAGTCTGGTTCCTTTTATGCTCCTGGTCTGATGCTCTGTTGGACTTTTTGCCCAGTGAATAAAGGGTAATGTGGTCTTAGCAGGGTGGAATATTGAGAGCAGAAGGAGGTGCTCCATGTGGCAGGGGAATCTGTTTGGGCCAACATCTCCTTAACTGAGGAGTGAACATAGGCACACCACAATATGCTGTCGTATGAAAGCTGCACATCTATACCATCACTTTCTGAAAGTCTGCACTGTATTCCATAGAGAGCCACAGCCTGTGGTGACTGTTACGTGTTATTGTACCAAGCCATCTGGGATCTCGGCTGCAGAAGAGCCTCTTGTTCATCCAGCATGAGCATGAAATAAATGCTAAACTGCTTAGCTTTTCCCAGACTGTTCCCAGACTTGGGCATACCCAGAGCTGTTTCTCCAGGGGACCATTACCTAGGAGAGCAAAGTAAAATTACAAGGTACCTATGCGTGGGTAGTTTTGAAGATCACCTGTTTGGGACTTATAGGCTTGCATTCCTTAGTGGATCTTGTTTACAGTCTTTAATTCTGGTATTTTCAGTCACCCAGGGCAATCTCACTAATGGACAGAGTGAAGATCATACTCAATAAAGTTGGGTATTATTTAACATTTCAGAGTGAACACTACATCTTACCATGTGCTCTCAATGCATGGCCTCATCCCATAACTCAACACAAAAATTCATTATTTTCATATCCTTTTCAGGGTTACTCTTTGCAATATCTGAGCTGTGTAGAAACATTAAGCTGCTATTGGAAAGAAGGTATGATGTTCATTATACAGATGGGAAAAAATAAACTAGTTTTGCAAAATAAAATTTATCAAATGAGTTTATGAATTTAGAATGCCCAGTGTAAGACATCCAAAGATGGATGTTTGGAGGATATTTAGCATGATATGTTCAAACCACAGCTAAGTTCAATTAGGTTCACAATTAACTTCACCATGCTCAGGATCATTCTAGATACCAGATTCCAGATATCTCAACTTCAGCATCCAGCAAATGAGAAATGCAGATTTAGTGTCTGTTCTTAAAATTAAATTAAAGATTTTTATACTTTAATATAAAATAATAAGGGTTAATAAGGTGACCAAATGAAATTTATTAGTCAATTTTCAATCTGTAATGCCCTTTCTTTTGAGGTTCTTTATTATCTTTGTGCTTTTGTGTAAAAAGTACAAGATTTAAGAAAGAAAAAAAATGGTAAAAAAATGTGTGAAAGCCCCTCTGAATAGCACCTTTATCTTCCGGAGTATTGACTCCCCTGCCCCCAGTGGCTATTACACCAGAACTCCCTGACAGTTCATTCAGCAAGTGAGAGTTACCTGCTCTAGGTCATTAATAAGGACATTAAGAGTTTTGGCCCCTGCATGGGTCTCTGAGGAATGACACCACTAGTAGCAACCAGACACTTTTTTGGTGGACCATCTACTGCTTATCAACAGTGTTTGGGAGTCTGAGAGAGCAAAACTTAAGTAATCCAAGGGAAAATAAAGCAAAGCATTTAAAAATAAGATATTTTATGTAGTATTCTTGAAAAAAATCCCTTGCAAATGTATTATTTGACAAATACAGCAATTCCTTAGTCTGCTGTATGTGAATGTCCTGTTTTGAAGCTCATTAGATATAAACCAAAATTTTACTTTACAGCTACTTTATATATGGATGTCAACATGAACTTAAACATGTAGTTATAACCTATATTACAAAATTCCTTCCCACAGGACCTATCAAGATGGCATAGCTAGCCATTATCTTCATCTGGGCAGATAAACCTGATGAATACTGGGTGTTACTACAAGTCTGTCAGCACTTCTAGTTACTTAGTAGATTAAAAGTACTAGATAATGCATTAATTGTATGCTAAAACAAAAAAGATAAAAAGAAAAAGAAAACAAAACGACCAAAAATAAATAAATAAATAAATAAAGGACTTTGCTGGAGCTTCAAGTACCTAAAGCAGAAAACTGGAATACTTCCCCAAACAGATATGCTATAAACAAGAAAATTGTGATCTGATACATTCAGGCTTTTGGAGAAGTTCATCCAACAGTTACCCATGGCAAAGTACTGAAGAAGCACTTACTGCTTCCAACCTGGTATTTTGTTGAATGGAATTCATTTTGCTGCTTCTGGAGACCCCTGTGTTTTGTAATGAATTCTCCTGTGAAAGGGAGGGCAGTTAATGGCAACATTTAATTAACTTTGTGGTTATGTAGAAAAACTTGGTTTCTGGGGGGGGGATCTGGTCCTCTTTGAGCTTGTTCTCATTTGAATCCATCAAAAGATATCTTGCCTTTATAGAGTGTTCTACATTTTTCTTAGTTCACTGTGAAATAAAATACTTCTTCTCTTTCNGTCTGATGCTCTGTTGGACTTTTTGCCCAGTGAATAAAGGGTAATGTGGTCTTAGCAGGGTGGAATATTGAGAGCAGAAGGAGGTGCTCCATGTGGCAGGGGAATCTGTTTGGGCCAACATCTCCTTAACTGAGGAGTGAACATAGGCACACCACAATATGCTGTCGTATGAAAGCTGCACATCTATACCATCACTTTCTGAAAGTCTGCACTGTATTCCATAGAGAGCCACAGCCTGTGGTGACTGTTACGTGTTATTGTACCAAGCCATCTGGGATCTCGGCTGCAGAAGAGCCTCTTGTTCATCCAGCATGAGCATGAAATAAATGCTAAACTGCTTAGCTTTTCCCAGACTGTTCCCAGACTTGGGCATACCCAGAGCTGTTTCTCCAGGGGACCATTACCTAGGAGAGCAAAGTAAAATTACAAGGTACCTATGCGTGGGTAGTTTTGAAGATCACCTGTTTGGGACTTATAGGCTTGCATTCCTTAGTGGATCTTGTTTACAGTCTTTAATTCTGGTATTTTCAGTCACCCAGGGCAATCTCACTAATGGACAGAGTGAAGATCATACTCAATAAAGTTGGGTATTATTTAACATTTCAGAGTGAACACTACATCTTACCATGTGCTCTCAATGCATGGCCTCATCCCATAACTCAACACAAAAATTCATTATTTTCATATCCTTTTCAGGGTTACTCTTTGCAATATCTGAGCTGTGTAGAAACATTAAGCTGCTATTGGAAAGAAGGTATGATGTTCATTATACAGATGGGAAAAAATAAACTAGTTTTGCAAAATAAAATTTATCAAATGAGTTTATGAATTTAGAATGCCCAGTGTAAGACATCCAAAGATGGATGTTTGGAGGATATTTAGCATGATATGTTCAAACCACAGCTAAGTTCAATTAGGTTCACAATTAACTTCACCATGCTCAGGATCATTCTAGATACCAGATTCCAGATATCTCAACTTCAGCATCCAGCAAATGAGAAATGCAGATTTAGTGTCTGTTCTTAAAATTAAATTAAAGATTTTTATACTTTAATATAAAATAATAAGGGTTAATAAGGTGACCAAATGAAATTTATTAGTCAATTTTCAATCTGTAATGCCCTTTCTTTTGAGGTTCTTTATTATCTTTGTGCTTTTGTGTAAAAAGTACAAGATTTAAGAAAGAAAAAAAATGGTAAAAAAATGTGTGAAAGCCCCTCTGAATAGCACCTTTATCTTCCGGAGTATTGACTCCCCTGCCCCCAGTGGCTATTACACCAGAACTCCCTGACAGTTCATTCAGCAAGTGAGAGTTACCTGCTCTAGGTCATTAATAAGGACATTAAGAGTTTTGGCCCCTGCATGGGTCTCTGAGGAATGACACCACTAGTAGCAACCAGACACTTTTTTGGTGGACCATCTACTGCTTATCAACAGTGTTTGGGAGTCTGAGAGAGCAAAACTTAAGTAATCCAAGGGAAAATAAAGCAAAGCATTTAAAAATAAGATATTTTATGTAGTATTCTTGAAAAAAATCCCTTGCAAATGTATTATTTGACAAATACAGCAATTCCTTAGTCTGCTGTATGTGAATGTCCTGTTTTGAAGCTCATTAGATATAAACCAAAATTTTACTTTACAGCTACTTTATATATGGATGTCAACATGAACTTAAACATGTAGTTATAACCTATATTACAAAATTCCTTCCCACAGGACCTATCAAGATGGCATAGCTAGCCATTATCTTCATCTGGGCAGATAAACCTGATGAATACTGGGTGTTACTACAAGTCTGTCAGCACTTCTAGTTACTTAGTAGATTAAAAGTACTAGATAATGCATTAATTGTATGCTAAAACAAAAAAGATAAAAAGAAAAAGAAAACAAAACGACCAAAAATAAATAAATAAATAAATAAAGGACTTTGCTGGAGCTTCAAGTACCTAAAGCAGAAAACTGGAATACTTCCCCAAACAGATATGCTATAAACAAGAAAATTGTGATCTGATACATTCAGGCTTTTGGAGAAGTTCATCCAACAGTTACCCATGGCAAAGTACTGAAGAAGCACTTACTGCTTCCAACCTGGTATTTTGTTGAATGGAATTCATTTTGCTGCTTCTGGAGACCCCTGTGTTTTGTAATGAATTCTCCTGTGAAAGGGAGGGCAGTTAATGGCAACATTTAATTAACTTTGTGGTTATGTAGAAAAACTTGGTTTCTGGGGGGGGGATCTGGTCCTCTTTGTTGGAAGTAACACTAGTATCTTTCTGCTGGTAGCAGTTATGCATAGCTTGGGCTACCTTAATATAAAATTCCTTCACATACTGAAGAAGAAAGAGTTCATTCAGTCTGAGAATATGACTATTTCTAGCCAGATACTTTTCAGAATATGCTACCTTTTGTTTTCATGTTATTTATTGACTTCCTGATAACTTATCACGGCATACTACTGTTCTTTGAAATATATAGAGCTTGGTGTAGCAAATAATGTTGCTTCTTTTTTCTGCTTGCTGGTGGCCCACACATGTATAAGAATCTTCTCCTTGTTCAAAATTATTGCAAGTTAATTTGTGTTACTATAGAAATAGTATAACTATTTTGTTACATAGTAAAATGCCTCAAGTGAAGATACTTTTCATCTTGCAGATGACTCTTAACTCCATGGTATCGAAACATGTTATCAACAATTAAGCAAAATATATTGCTTAAATATTCTTCTATTTGAATACATTTCAGTGTCTGGCCATATCACTCATTACCTGTTAACAGGTACTTCACATTTTAAAGGGGAAAAAAAAAAACCAGAATCATTTTCTGCTTGGCATTATTACTAAGTCAGAAGTGTTTATAAATAGCTAGTCACGTATTAGTTTACGAATTTTTAAGATAATATTTGCATAAGAAACAGAACTTGTGAAGTGCTACATGATAAGGATTTATGCCACAGTGTTACAGAATCTTTGGTAAGATGATCTAACTTTAACAATATGCATTTTAATATGGTTAATTGCAGGCTAGTATTTCTAGGAAAGAAAAATTAAGATCCCTTACCTGATGGAGAACTGCATTATAAAAAGTAGTGATAAAGAAAAGCAATTAAGAGCAGACAGAAATGCTGCCCTGGTGTACTGATAAAGCTATTGCTGTCTCCTAGTTGCTGAAGTTTTAAGGGATATATCATTATCCACCTAAAAACATCATTACTATTTTACTAAGAATAGCAAAGAAAAAACCTCTGGGCAGGAGGAGTGGAAACCAACATGAAAAGTTTCACCTCCACACAGCCCTCCTTCCATTTCCAGATCCAGGCTCAGGCTGTGTTTGATTTTTATTGATCCCTATAAAGCAAACAGATTAGATTTACACATAGGCTGGATGAAAAAGTGAAATCTCACCAAGCACACCTGTTTGGAGAGGGGAATTCTT